>JAOVYW010073433.1:0-20028 GCA_025775045.1 Hiodon tergisus
TACCCCCCCCCCCCCCCCCCCCATGCATGTAGACTGTCCCCACCATCCCACCTCTGTGTATTAATCTCTCTGTCTTTTCTCTTTACACTCTCTGTAGCTGCGTGAAAATGCTCAACCTGTGGTGAGTCCCTCTCTCCAGCCCACGTCAGAACAAAAGGGAGTGGAGCAGACTAGGCTGCACAGACAGCTTCTCCGAGCGGGACGGTGGAGTGGGATGGGCAGGGACTGTCAGGGCTTTAGGGGAGCGGGCGGGAGAACTCTCGCAGTGACACATCGCACGTTTTATTGCTACGTCGGATAAAAAGTTTCTATAGTTTTAAAGTTATTTTTTTGAAACCCACTCAGAATAAGACGGCTAGCTTGGAATTGACCTCTGTCCAGTGATGCATCCTTATATAGCACTACTCAATCGGACCGTTTCTTCCCCTGGTTCACTGTACATAGTGCTATTGCTCACTGGTTATTTGGAGATTGTCCTTCTGTTTTTGATAACATTTTATAATGTTCTTGTTAACATATATAGCGGACTTGACGATTTAAAGGATCCGATTTAGAACTATTTTTTATATAAATTACATATTAATATAAACCCCATGTACTTACATGCGAGATGAATAGCAGATTTGTGTCTTATCTTTGTAAATTGTTTAGCACCAAGTTTGACGGGCTAGACTATATTTTCCCCACAGTTCATTGGGGGAAAGACTGACCGAGGTGGAGATCAGTTTTAAGACGGGCAGAGGTAGAGCCTAAAGCTGTGGGATGGTGGGTTCCTGCACCAAAGCCCCGGAAGGACAATCCCTCTGTGTTGTCACACTGACTTTGTGTAAAAAAATAAATAAATAGAGCCCGGTTTTGAAGGAAATGGCTTGCACAGGATATGAGATCCTAACAGGTGCTGGTAGGTGGCAATCTTAACACTGTCACGTCTGCCATAAGAAAGGCCCATGACCGGATAATTTTAGGTGTTTCTTTTAACATAGGTATAGTGTGGTGCTAATGCCCCTTTCGTAAGACGGTAGTCGTAGCTATGCAGTCCATTCATTGTGTTGAAGAGAGCCGTGTAAGTGTTTGGGAAACCTTGATACCTCTCAGAGCTGGCCAGCAGAACCCTACCTTTAAAATCCCGCTGTGACAAAACCACTGTTACTGATTAGTCAGGAGCTGTTCTTTTCATCATTGCATGCCCTCGAACCCATCTCCTCAGAGCCATTCTGTTGTCTGTCTGTGTATTTGAATTGTTCAATGTTAGATATGGGTTTCCACTTTAACTCTGTTACCTCCCAGAGGACGTTTTAGGATCTGAAAAGCAGCCCCAATATAGAAGTTGCAGCAGAAGGGTGCACCTCTGTCTTACTGACTGTTTTAGAGATGTCCCACAACCACAGAATATTAGTTGGAATATTTAAATTTTTTATGGGTTTAGCCATGACTTTGTATTGTCAGCATTAATTTACAAAATAACATGTGAATTGCAATGCAGCAGAACTATATGGACCAAACAACATGCAATAAAGCCCTTTCTTATACTAGGAAATACAGCCGTGAAAACCAGCCGTACACGTACAGTCCTTGTGTGGCTTAAGTTGGACGCTTGCCCTCCCTATTGCTTCTGGCATGGTTGTAACTGAAACGCTTGACTTCAGCGACACGCGTATAGTAGGCTGGGCGAGAAGGGGATAGGTGTGTGTGAGTAAAGTCTCTCTCTCCCTATCCAGGTGCTGCTGCTTCTTCAAGCGGAAACGGAAGAAGAACACGCCACGGCACAAATGATACCCATTGGCTCCCCCCCCCCCCCCCAATCTTGTTTCATGTCTTTGACTGTTTTTTTGTTTTATTTTTTAATAAGAGGCCAATAAAGACGTCAAAGATCAGATCCTGAATTAGTCACTGCAAGGGGACCTGCGTACGAGAGAAGTGCACCGTCAGCCTTTTTGTTTCTCCCCCATCATCTTTTCTCCGGATAATGACCTCTGTCTGGATGTCTGAGAGAGCACGGGCGCTCAGGCAGCATCGCACTTACTGACTCGCTGAAGGGATCCCAGGCTTGGCAAGGCTTTAATAAACGTTCCACCCTTTTCCCACCTTCATGAAGCCTATGGGTGGGAACCCTGTGACAGAGAGGCCGGGGCAGCCAGCAGAGTTGGCTGCTGCTCGAGGACTGGCCGGCCCGAGTACGCGCTGTGAGAACCCCACTCGCCCTCCGCCGTACCCACCCTCGTTCACACACATACTTGGGCTAGTAGATTCGCTGCAGTGTTGTTCGTGTCCGTACATGACAGGGAACTGTTTCCATTGCCCTATTGCCCCCCCCCCCAGCTGTAAAATGTGTATTCATTAAACTGCTCGTTCGGACAGTGGTCATGTAATCTATGCTTTCAGGCCGACCGTGTCGAACGGTCGAAACACAAAGTGGAGCATTTAATGTTTCAGACATGCTGTTGCCTGTAGCTTCTTGAGGTGACGATTTAAGGGGAAAAAGTGATGGAGAATTCAACTAGTAATGCCATGTCCCTTAGTTTACCAGCTTTCACCTGTAATGTAAAAGTAAAGTCGTTCGAGCAGTCCACCATGAGAGAAATCCAGACCATGCCGTGCCGAGTGAGAGTTTATTCTTCATCTCTACTGTGATGGTCTGACCCTCTATGATTGTGTATGGTGGAGGGGACCGGTTTGCATGGAACAAAAAGGACGCTGCCTGAAAGAGGAAAGGTGACCTGGTTATGGACAAAGAGTCTAAGCTGCTTGTTTTAAAGCACTCCCGTTGTTTCATCTCTACAAAAAGCAAGCTGTTCCTGCTGCCTCAAGCTTGTTAGCTTTTTAACACGATGGGAAACCAAATCTCTGTACAGTCTATGGCCCTCTCTCTGCTGCTCACCTTAGAGACGGACTTGATGACAATCGCAATGCGAACTGCAAGGTCCTCACGTGTGCTTGAGTGTGAAAGACAGAACCCACTGTGGGGGGGGGGGGGGTGATGATGATGATATAGAACTGAAAGCATGGAACAATCGGGGCTATAGCTATACTCGTATAGCTATAAGGGTAATCCATGCTTTTTACCCTTATCCTGGTCATTTAAACTCTGAAAGTGAAAATCAAAAATGAGTTAACAAAGTGTATTATTTATGCACCCACATAATTATGAGTAGACGGCTCTGTTAAATGTTTGCGAATGTTCCTGTCTGGTTTTGTATTGTCCCCCTTATTAGAGTAACCCTCCACAATGCCTTCATCGGTGGATTGGAAGAAACACAGTGCCCATTATATACTGCCTTCTCAGTCTCGCAGTGGGCCATGCCAGTTTGAAATGATTCTACTCTGTCGATGATCACAACTGACAGTGGGTGGTGTATTTGTGTAGATGCCCCAATATCAGGCGAACGGGGGACAGTGTAGGCTGGATATGGCCTTGCGTTGGAAGCTCTGCAGTTTATCGCCTTAATTTAGCAGAGCCAACCGGGCCAGGTGTCTGGGAGCTCCTAGAGGGAACATGGCCCAGTATTGGAGAGAAGCATCCCGGAACATGGGTTGAAGAGAAGGGATGGTTTCTCCCGAAGGTATTAAGTGCAAGTTAATGCCAAATGAAGTCTTCTGTTAAAGTTCAATGCACTGAGTATTCAAAAAGACTCCTGGCATTATGTTAAGGTATAGTTCCCCTTTAAAAAACAAACAAAACAAAAACCCTTTCATATGAATTCTTGATTTGTGCACATTCATTGAACCGCCTGTTTGGATCTACGATGTTCCGAACCTTGGAACTTGTATGTCTCCTGTGTCAGGTTGTCAGAAGTTTGGAAAGCTTGTTGGATTCAACTAAATTTTCTCTGAAAAGGACTGTAATTGAATGTAGATGTACTCGGGAAACTGTTTAGCCCCACCCCCCATCCTAATTAGTGACAATGTTGCCTTGCTTAAGACTGCTTGTTCTCGGGTTTAACTTTGTTGGGTGGTGTGTGTTTGTTTTGTTTTTGTTTTTTTAATCTTATAACGTATACTAAATGTGAACGTAGAAAATATTAAATACCGTTTAATTTTGAAAGGTGGCAAAAGACTGCACTACATTTTCTTCAGCCTTTTGTTCACCGGTCTTGAAATTGTGAGTCCAGTACTGTACTGTGGAGGTTGTGAGATTTGGCGAGAATGTTTGTGTGTCACAAAGGCAAGGTAAGACTTAAACGAACCCCTAATGGAAAAGGCTATTTCTAGTGATAACTATTCACACTAGCACATATACAGCATACATGTGTGTGCGTGCATTAATAACTGTTCATTACTGAGTCCACCTCATGGTGGGGTGCCAGAGATCTTCATAGACGATATGGGTGCCATCTAGGGCTCCAGATTGGCCACTTCATAGAAACCTACACAGAACTGTTTGTTTATGTGCATAATTCTGAGTGTAAAGCTCTTTATTTTCCTCTTTTTGTACGCTAAATCTTTGGAGTTTGAATGACGTAAAATGTACTTGAATCCAAAAATTGGGAGTTTTTCTTTCAGGTTGTATAGTCGTATTGCATTGTTAGTGAAAAAGTATACGTATGATTTCCATGTAAAGGATAAGCTTTTTTTTAATTTTTTTATTATTATTTTTATTTTTTTAATCAATGGCTTTCCACTGCTGAAATGCACTATGTGCCTCTGACTAAGTTTAAGAAGCAACGTTATGTGAAGGCTGTATTCATGTTCAGTCAGTCAGTCTGGCTGGCTGCCTGCCTGCCTGCCTGGATTTCAAGCTTGCTGCTGTCAGATGTTGCTTTGTTAGCTGGCTGAGATTGGCCTGTTCTGGGGAGTCGTGACGATCTGACCCAGAGGAACCTGATCTTCTCCGTGTCATTCTTTAGAACATTTTTAATTGATATGGAGTTCCAGTAGGTCCCAGTTTTTTTTTTGGTTTTGTTTAGTTTTCTCCTGTCAGAGCTCTAATTTGTTTGGCGGACTGACTTCATCAAGGCCCTCCGCTGTGTTCCACACATCTGGGTCTCACTGGTGGCCTGATGTGTTGGACGTCAGTCTCCCGCAGGAACAGTCCAGCCAAGGCATATAGTGGAAAATTACAGATACCAGCTGACCATTACAGACAAATGAACCACCAGGAACGGTGAACCAGATTCTCCTTCACCTCTATAGTTTCTTGCCAGTATTTGTAACAGTGCAGGAGAACACCACTTGATGTCCTGTCTGAGTATAGAGTATTTGTATTTTTCCATGCAGTTTTGGAGGTCAATTCTTTGTAAACTGACCCTAGTTTCTTTCTTTCAAACAAAGTTCTAAGTTCAGAATCTGGATGATGCTTCATTTAAGCAAGTTTTCTGAATCAAATTTTTTCTTGGTTTTATTGATACTGTTAACTTTTGAGTTTCCTAAATTGATTGACAGCTTCTTTGGGAGTAGAATTATGACTTTAGGAGAGTTTTTTTTCTTTTCTTCCTCGTCTGTTTAACTCTCCTATTGTAAATAACCGATGCTGACATTTTGCTATCACTGGTTTCTTTTTTTTAAATAAAAACATGCTTTTTTTAATGAGTAGACTCCTTACAGATTTGCAGGATATACATTTAGTTGCTAGTGCAGATGCACTCCTATGTTGGCCTTTTTTCAGCCAATCAGAATCTGTTCGAAATGGTATACAATAACTTTTTCACAGGTTGCTAATCTGCCTTGGTATTTGGATATGTAAGCTTCTGTTTCCTAGCAGGCCTTTTTCTTGAAATAACTATGGGTATAAGGCTATTACACTGGTATTCTCTATAACTGTAATTTAGTGTCATATGGGTTTTTCAAATGCTGGATTCAAGCTTGAAGAAAGAACTTCCTGAATGCTCACTATTGTTTTGATTGATACTTACTGTTTCTGGTCCTTTTGTGTCATTCCGTTTCATTCCGTGAAGCTCCGCTTTTTCCTCTGAGCTTCTTGCTTTGAAATGGCTGCTGTCCTTCAGGTTTACTATCTTGCATGTTTCCACGTGCAAAACCCTAAAGAAACAGTTGCTGGGGAAGAAGGGAGAAAGGGGTGTTTGGTTTTTGCACTTTTTTAAGTCGCTATACTGTAGAATTGTCTAAATTTGTAACGAGTGACAAACAAGACTGCAATATTGTTCCTTTTATTTTTGATTGTGAACTTCACCTTTATAGTTTTTGTCTGAAATGGGCGTTTTTGATTTTCCTTTTTTCGTAAGCCGACATGTACAGTACTACAATAGAGTATTGCTTCTCTTGTTTAGGCAGTGGTTTCAAAAGTGATGAAAGTACAATTTTTAAACTTTATGAATATTGTTTTGAAAACTGAATGTTACTTCACAATGTATCTGAACTGTTAATCCTGCTTAAGGAGTCTTGTGAAAGACTCGATGCAAATTTTGTTTTGAGCTGCAGAAAGATAAAGGTCCTCATTCTTTCTGTTGTAAGTACCCCCCTCCCCCCGCGAGAGACTTCATGTGAAAATGAGTACTATTTCAAAATTTCACTTTTTATTCCCTCCACTCTTAAAAGGGAAACTTGAGTTTGCACCCCTTTTTTATGTAAAATAAAAAAAAATCTCTCAAACTTTTCAATGAGTATGCCCGTTCCCTTCTGCCTATATTTCATTTTCACCAGTTCGCAAAGTATTGGACATCACTTTGGCAGCAGGAGATTATGTGTTTTACGAGCCACACATCACAAAGAAGCTTTGAATGGGCTGCAAGTACCTTTTAATAAGAAGGCGGATATCTTACAACTGCAAGGGAAACGGTTTTCTGAGAATATATCTGTTTACAGGCAGGAAAATATTTGGATATTTGTGAAACTCGCTACTAATGCCTTCCTTTGATATTAGTGGCCTGGGGCCAGCTGTAGTTCTCACATGAAAATGAACTAATTAAACATGTTTTTGCTCATTCTTTAAGTTAAAGTAAAAAAAAAAAAAAGTCATTGAAATAATATAGAAATGGCTAAACTGAGTTGCAAATGGGAACATTTTTAATTAAGTATAAACATCTTTTTGGTGCCAAGACTTTGAAAATGGCCCTAATTGCGATTTATTACCAAAGTAAGGTGCTTTATTGGTAGCTCGTATAGCTAGTACGATATACGTAATATATTGGAACCATAATGTTAGATTATGTGGATTTTTTTAACTAGTCACTCCTATATAAAATACACTTTATTGGGTTATTGTATCATATGAAAACGACACTGCCACCGTTAGAGGGTGATATGTGAAGTGGTTCATGTTTGAATAGTTTTTACTTCCGGGATCTATTTTAAACTTCCGCTCTCTCATTTTGTTACCCTCTTCTACCAGCTCGATCCAACATGGTGGGTAGCATATAGACATCGATCTTTTACAAATCGGTTTCAATCCTAGGGTTTTGTCTATCTCATAAACATTTTAAAAGTATCACTGCAAAATAAAGGTGAACGTGAACCACCACGAAAGTGTATTGGAATATGATGGGCATCCTTAGATGCTTCGTGAAGTATTTGATTATTAGCTGGCCAGATAACGCAGCAAGTGCTGTTGTCCATTAAGTAATGTTTATAGAGCGTGGATTTGTCCAATAACTTTTCTGGGAAAACTCGACAGAATCCACTTATTACACATTGACTGCTGCACGTTTTAGTTTTCACAATGCAATTGTATATCATCTTAGTATGTTAAGGGCATAGTTATGTATTTCTGGTTTTATAACTAGCCTGGTACACAAATTCGCTTAACTTGGCAATGGATATTACATTGAGTTATTGGAATATATTTTCGACCACTAGCAACCTATATGCTAATATTTGTACTGTTGTACACCGTTTAGCAGCTGCCAGAACGGCAAATCCATTGCTGCATTTAGTCTGCTCTCCGTATAACGGGGCAGACCTAATGGCATGGTCCTGAATTCTGACTTCAATTAAGGATGTGCGAATACTTCCATTTAGGGACGAGTCCGAACTAAAACGGTGAAAAAGGCCGCACGGGTTATCATCGAGAAGTATTACACCCGCCTGGGCAGCGATTTCCACACCAATAAGAGGGTATGCGAGGAGATCGCCATTATCCCCAGCAAGAAGCTCCGCAACAAGATCGCGGGGTAAGTGTTGTCAACAACCAGCACAAGGGGTGGTGAACTCATTATAACCTCTGCCAGTTGGAAGACCTGGGCGAGCTAAAAAAATTGGATTTGATGTTTACCTCCCATATTGAAAATACTCATCCACCAATAATGTGTAGTGCTTGCACGTAGTATAAAAAAATGTCAACATAGTCAGGTTTTTAAATAAGTAGGCTTAACGTTGCGAGCCCAAAATACATTACTTGCTGCCCCCACACTAATAATAATACACGTTAATATGGCAACTTTAAAAGTGATTGCCTCAATTCGCTATACAGTGAAGATATTAACATGAAAGATTCATATTGAAATATAATCAAAAAGTAAAATGAAATAAAACCACGTGATTTAAAACCATTTACTCATAAACCTTTTTTAAACGGATAGGTTTTAAGTCAAGCTTCTCAGTTCCCTAATTTCTTTAGGTACAGAGTTCCAGAACTTAGATGCATTGCAACAGGAGATTGATGAGCTAAGAGGCAGACACCAAAACAGACTCAGTTGAGTGAAGGCTGTGTATGGGAGAATAGACTAACGGTCTGTTTAGTACTGAGGAGCTAGACCATAAGTTCTAAAAAAAACGTGATACTCTAAGGTCAATCGAATTTCTGAAAGGGGACTTGGATATAGTCTTTACAGCACATTCTATCAGTTGCTATAGTTAATGAATTACTGCTTTCGTATCTGTTCGATTTCTCCAAAGAGTTTGGATTGCTTCATTAGTTGAATTTGTCCACAACTCGAATCTACTCAAGTAATATTGTAGTTTGACAAAGAATTTGAAATATGTACCCTTGTAATATAATAATAATATAATATAACCCTTGTCAGCACTAAATTCAGTGAGAGATGTGGCTTTCATTTTAAAATTATTTTGATAAATCCCTGGCACTGGTTTTTTTAATGAAACCCTGCCGAGGTTTCAGATCAAAATGCTTTGTTTTCCGCTTAGGTACAGCTTGAGTATGGAAGACGACATTACGGCTTTCCTCCTCCAGCTCCGTGAAACCGTTTCATTCCGTTTGCGTCCAAGCTAACAGTTGGGTGTGTCCGTCTCTGCAGGTATGTCACTCACCTTATGAAGCGAATTCAACGGGGTCCCGTCAGAGGCATCTCCATCAAACTGCAGGAGGAGGAGAGAGAGAGGAGGGATAACTATGTTCCTGAGGTCAGTGACTCCCCCCCCATGTTTAGTTATTGCCTACCAGGGAGACCATGACACAGCTCTAACCACATATTAACACTGAAGCGGTCAGGGTTTAAACGACCAAAAACCCGCCCAATTGACTACAATCGTTAAACATTTTCAGAAAACAAATTAAGCAAGCACGTCTTAAAATAGCAATTTACGTATTGTAATTATACCGTGGCAGTCAGGAAACATTTAAACGGATATGCTATTCTTTTGTAAATGCTCGCCAGTCCAAGTGTCAGTTCAAGTTTTTTTGGTCAGTTACATTTCCACAAACTAGGCTCTGGCATTTTGAACAGACTTTGAATGTTCTGCTTTTCTTTATCCTGGCATTGTGAGGTGGGGGGCTTTATCCTAGCATTGTTTTTGCTTTCGTGAGGCAAGACACTCGCTCCCATAATTGGCTTTCTGTTTTGTGTTACACAAAGTTCTGTAACAAGTTTCAAGTCTCTTCATCTCAGTAGCACACGTGTGTCGCTCTTCTTCGGCTGCTTATACAACACAACTTGTTTATGTATCAGTCTACCCATATTTGGGAAAATCCTTTAGACGCACAGAAATATATATACGATCCAAAAGCAAAGACCATCAAATTGGCTTTGGCAGTTCTAGTGTTAAAAGATTATTGCATCCCATTGGGAAGTTTTTGACTCTTGAGACCTAGAACCCTGTTTTCTGCGAAAACTCTGGCTTGGTTTTGATTTTCATTTGTCCTGAATATGGTCTTCTTGCATGGTCCCATTGGTGTTGTCACGATACCAAAATTTGGACTTCGATACTGATACCAAGTAAAGTATCACTGTACTCGATACTGAAACGATACTAATGATTTGTTTAAAAAAAGGGTAATTTGACAATGTTTTATTTTATTTATTTTAAATTGAAACTTTTTTCAAGGTATATAGAAATAAACAGAATACTTAAATAAAAATATACAACTGAAAATTAAATGTATTTTGCAAAATAACATCAAAAATATGAACATATAGTTTGAACATTGAACAGTTTTGTGAATATTAATATTTTACAATTAAAATGTAACCTTTTCCATTTAAACACAACCTCTCCAATTACAGTTGTGATCAATAAACTAAATTCACTATGTATAACTACACTAGAAAGGGGTTTGTTCTCAGTAGCACAACGGAACATAAAGGTTGCAATGCATAATCTTATCAAATCTATTTTTGTCGTACTAGTACTACTGAAATGAACATTACCTATATTATAGCATGACACTTAATGTGTCATATTAAAATAGTTTCACATTGTAATAAATAAAATAATCTCTGATATGCCACAAGCAATATAGGCTAATATATTCAACAGAATATTATGTTTACATTTATTTCTTTACCACTTCATTGGTTTGCATTTAGGACTTTCCTCTTACTTTAAATGTAAATAATTACATGTATTTCTGTCGAATTAAATGAATTATTTATCACTTTTTGCAATGGGTTTGTATGACAAAACGCACACCTGTCAGTTAAATGTTTAGCAAGGTTGCTCATGTTGCTAAACACACTTTGAAGCACCGCTTGCCTATTGGTGCTGTCATGTTCTGGGGGTCGCCTTTTTCATTGGCTTGGTAAGCAAAGTACCGCCCTATTTCACTCTGGGCACCTTCTTTGTCAAGTTTCAGTTCTCCTGCTGTGGCCATCGCTAATCGACGCCTCTCGTCTGCTTTCGCCCGTTGGCTCACACACATGTAGCAGAGCACGGGCGTGACGTCACACGCAGGCCCGCTTGTCTTAAAGACACAGACCAGCTTTTATCGCTGCTGTTCTTCAGCCTGTTTTGGCACATAGAAGTACCGTTCTTTTCTAAATGCCAGCATAGTACCGCTACTAAAAAAATCTGTACCCCCGTGCGGTACCGGTACCGGTTTACCGTCCAACAGTAGGTCCCATAGTATTGCAGTTGTGTTTTCACTGTGAATTTTCTGTGTAGTTATGGAAAGTGCACACAGCAGTGAAATTACACTGTTCACACGCCGTTTCTCCAGTCCTTAAAGTGCAGTCCTTGATAGTTTGTGAATTTGAAAATAGATTGGGCTCAGTGAAAGTGCTATAATTATTTGTGTTGTGAAGGGTTGATTAGTTAATTCAAGTACTGCTTCAAATTCAAATGGCTTTTCCCTCGATTGGTTTGCTATGCACTTTTCGGTGTTTGTGGCATTAGTAGTAGTTTGTGTATTTTGGTACAATGTAAACGGTTTCATTTATTGACGTGACATAAGACTAAATATAGTGGGTTACTATTGCCTAAACACGGGGGCAGGGGACCCTGTTTGTCGGAGTCATAATCAAGACAGGTCTTGTGAGATTCAGACAATAAACAAGACCAAGACCCTCATCAGTTTGTATTCTTTATCAGCCCTTACGTTTCGTCTACAACATTTCATTCTATAGGCTTACAGTCAGATGAAGGGGGTAATCCCTAAGTCTGTGAAGCAGTTTTGGTACAGTAACTACGTAAATGTCACAAATTATGCAAAGTCACTGTTTTTGTTTGGGTGAAAGCCTCGAAGTCTTTTGAAAGGTAGTTGAATTGTATGTCTGAGAAAGTGTGGTAGCCCTGTGTTGAGTTGAGCACTCGTGTTCAAATGTATTCATTTGAACACAAGCATAAACGTCACGATTCCTGTTTGAATCATTTATGGTTTATAAATTTTGTGACTTATTCTAGTTTTCACTTTACTTACACAACGCAGGTTCGTTTGCCTTGGTGTTCCAGGTCAGAGAATGATTGCCTCGTTGTTGAGAAAGCGTTAATGAAAACTCCAAGCTTTTCTGCTAGTTTTCATACACTTTTTTCAAAACCTTTTTCCTGACTCGCTGTTTGCAGAAACAGTGTAATTTTCTTCCATCATGTTTAAAAAACAAAATGAATAAAGTTGTGGATTGAAGTCTGAGTAGCACATTACAGCAGTAATCTGGAGTACATGCCACTGTGTTTTTAGGTGTCTGCCTTGGACCAGGAGATCATTGAAGTGGATCCGGACACTAAGGAGATGCTGAAACTACTGGTAAGTCCTTCAAAAACACTTTCTGTGAAATACCGTCAGCGCCCTGAGAGTGGGTTAGCTGTGGGTTCTTCATATAAAAATAGTTCTCCTTTAAAATAGTGTTGTTTTTTAATTGATGAAATGGTTGGTTAAAGGAGCCAGGATGTGTTGTAATATAAACCTGTTTACAGGTAGTGATGTACTGCATTTCTGTTGAGATATTATGGACTGGCAACAGGGCAGTAATAAGGAAAACTTGCACTTATGTAGGATAATTTCCCATACCGTGCTCAGGTTGATTTGCACAGGCAGTGATCGCATGTTTAATAAATTCTATTAAATAATCACTTCCGAACAGTTTTTAAATGTGATAGTTTGTAACTACACATCAAAGGAAACTGACTTTTCAAGAGCATTTATTTGGTTACTCTGCGACCAAGGTGTCTGAGCCAACCAATTTTAATATAGTGCCAGACTGTTAGTGTGGAAGTGTTTACATGATTTTATGATGTTTAAATTGTGACTTGCTTGACGTATTTAAAATGTTGACAACTGGATGTTTATTGAAAAAGTGCTTTGAACATTACTTGCTAATTAAAACAATGTTTTGGTAAGACTCTGCATCTGTAATTCTTTTCACTCTTCTAGGACTTTGGCAATTTGTCCAACCTGCAAGTCACACAGCCCACTGTTGGAATGAACTTCAAAACCCCCAGAGGAGTGTAGACATTGTAATATATCCCACTGAATAAAGGAAAAAAAAGATTTCTGTTGAACAGCAAGTGTTGTAATTGCAAGTTACTGAAAGTTTCTCTTTGACAGATAATTTGGTGTTTTTGTAATAAATTTCCATAGATTGTTTTTCTCGATAAAATATAGTTTATCGTGAGTTATTCAGAACATACGAATGGGTGTGCACAAATCAACTGTATCATAGTATCTTTGACATCTTTCTAGTTGAAACAATTTTGAGTAGCTAAATCCTTAAGTTCCTATAGGAGGTTCATTGCTAATGAGTATTCAGTTAACATTGGCCACTAGGAAACCTTATCATTAAACCAGTGCTTTGTGACAGTCTCAATAAATCAGGAGTTTCATGAGTTAGGGTTTGTCTACCGGGAATGTTTTTTAAAAATATGTATAAAGCTGAAAGCGCAGTGTTGTATGGAGAGCTTTAGCAGCGCTCTGCTTTTCTGCTAAGATACGGAATCGACGCAGAAATAAGTGGTATCCAGATCAGTTCTATTCAGCACGGCTACAGTCTGGTCAGCGCAGTGAGAAAATGGGGCTAACATTCCTGGTTGACACAAGCCCTTAAGGGTTCTCAAATTACCTCCACATAAAGTGAGAACAAATGAGAATTTGGTCCAATAAACAAGGTGGGTCAGTATAAATAGGATTTAAAACCGATATTTTAATGCCCCCAACTTGGTCCCAAGATAAACTTCTCCCTGCGTTCTGATTTGTGGGGTGGAGAAAACCAGAATTAATCAGTCTTACCTTTTAGTGAGTGTTGCCAGGTGGAATTGTTAGGTCCTTTTTTTGTTATTGGAGTCAGGCAAAGACTGCTATCATTTCATTGAACTAACCTCTCAATCATTATAGGCTAATTTACTATGTCGCATAGTTCTGTCGCACTAGTTATTTCAGCACTTAGACAGACATGCACCAAAATTTGCACCGTTCAAAATTTGTCAGCTTCTGGTTAGTATGCTTTGCTTTTGGTTTCGATAAAAAACTGAGAAAACTGAAAAGAAAAAAAAAACTGAGAAACTGAAAGACGCCTAACAAGTGGCTGCTGCAGGCTGAAGCCCGGAGACGGTGCCAGCGACTAACCTGAATTTGCTGACTTGTTCCTGAAACAATTCTGAGAATATACGTGCTTTATCCTGCTGCCAGTATCCATGTGACTAAGGGTAAGCTGCAGCCGTGAGTGGATGCACCTGGTCACCAGGTTATTTGCTTGTTTGTGGCCCACCTCTTGCCATTCTCGCTCAACGTCTCCTCACTGAGCTGTTTTTGCCCACAGGACTGACGCTGGTTTGTTGCACCATTCTCAGTAAACCCTTGACACTGTGAGAAATAACCAGTTGTGATGGTTACATATTCGGTTTTGGAAACCGAACAAAAACAGTTATTTTTACACTAAACCCTATTAGAAAGTAATGTTTTTGTGTTCTATTTTAAATTTACGTACTACTTGGGATGAACACTGAAGTCTTCCCTGAATGTTTTAATCAAGGTATTCATTTGTTAAGTTTTAATTTTAAGTTGCGTTGTGGGTGAATTGGATATTTTGCATTACTTTCCAGGTGTCTGATTTTGATCAGCTATTGCCTAGGTTCCATTGTTGAGTCAAGAAAATGCTTTACTTTAATTTCATGGAAGTTTGGAATGTAGCCTTGTTTTTTATATTTAATAAAATGCAGATAATGATTGTTTGCAGTTACGTCCGAGAGCCATTCATGACTAAATAGTTGCTCATTGCTGCTATGACCCTGCTGTTATTGTTAATAGTTATATAACAATACATGTAAAAAGAAAGCTAGGATTATTGTAAGATAGAGGTTACACTTGTGGACACTTTAAACATATGTTGTGCCCCACAATGGGCTTTTTTCATTTGTTTGTGAACATGGGAGGTATATCTCCTGTCCTAATAATTTACACACAATCTAATCAAACATCCGTTTCCTTCATTGTGGTAATCAAGAACTGACATGGAATTTAATTGAAATTAGTTGTGTCCTTGCAGTTCAAACACTTCAGTTATTCCTCACAAAATTTGGAGCATTGTGGTTCAAGGTCTAGTATTTGGTGTTTAAAAAGAAGAAAACCGTATTTCCAAACGACTATATTGTGTCTGACACAGCGGTGAATATTCCGGCAGGTAAAGGCACATGTTGCTAGATCTTACCCAATGTGAAACATAACAGAACCAGTGTGGGTGGGAGGTGCAAAGACAAAGGACTCTATTAGCTATGGAAGTCAGTAAACATAGAAATGACTTTCTGCCAATAGTTCAGACAATGTGAAATGATCAATATTCTGCATGACGAAACACTTGCAGTCTTCCACTATAAGTCTTTACTGAATTAGACGAGGTTAAGTACAATATACTTAGTGGCAAAACTGGGTATCTAGCTCCTCCAAACCTTTTTTTAAGATACTGAACAGTGCTAAACTGAAAGCTGGGTCATTTGTTCATACGACCAGAGTTCTGCCTGCTTTCAGCAAATTCATTTACTGTTCTTATCTACTCTACCAGTTACTGCTTACATTTCAACCAGAAGAAATAGCTGTGGGACTGGTTTGGTTGTAGAGAACGGGGTAGCTTCTTTGTGATTTTCTTTGTGCAGTCTCTACTCTTTCCATAACCTACCTGTTGCTGCCAGCTTGCCGTTTTAACACTTAAACAGGAATGACGTCTTACTGAAATGAATAGCTACAATTTTGTGAACAATCAAATCTTGGGTAATTGTGAACTTTGGTCTTAACGAGAATAAGATATTTAGAGGGGAAATTCAATACTGCTTTTTTTAGCAGACCCGTTTTAAAATGTACATTTATAATGCTACCAAAAAAATCACATTCTTTTGATTTATTGTTAGCTATGTGATGCAATACCGAGCCAGCAAGCCATTTCGGTGAATCAAATATAACGTATCGTTATTTGGAGGAAATTCTCAGTGTTCAAGTTGGTTCTGTTAGGTTGTAAATGTGACAATGATCCTGCATATACCAAAGTGAAAGTCTTCCATTAGAACAAAAATTGGGGGTTCCTTCTTGGCTTTAAACTTGAGAAATAATAATGAATTCAGTCTCATTTCTGCCATAGTAGTTACCAACGCTTCTGGTCATTAGATGTCGTTTATATGGGTTAGTACCAGAACTTTTAGTATTCTATACGTTTTTGATTTTGGAACTCACGAAATGTTTAGATGATTGTAAACATACATGCACCACGCAGACACACTGTTGTCAATGGTCACAAAGCATGAGTTTAGAATAGTAAAATGTAAACACAGGATTTGTATTACTTGGGTATAAAATGTATTGGAGCACCAATACAAAATAAGAACATGGAAGTTTTAATTTTTTTTTTGAAATTTCTTCTTTTTTTTTTTTTTTAAAAAGCCACAGAGTAGTCTACAGAAAGCAAAAGATCATTGTACAGGCAGAAGCAACAGAATTCCTCATCTGTAACACAAGAACTTGCAGCTCCTTTTCATTTCCGAGGCAAAGGTAACAAATTATAAAGACCAGCTGCCAACTGCTAACCTATGACACTGAAGTTACACAAAACATACTTGTACATTTAAAACACAAGATATGTACGAAATGTATTTTTCAACATTGTGAAAAAGTGCAATACAGGTTTGACAACAACTTGGAGATCATCCCTCAACGGGCTGTTTTCTTTTGCTCAGTTTCATTTTGTATTCACAAGTAGAATTTCTTGCAATTATAGTAACATTCAAAATGATGTACATAGGGAAAACAAAACTTGATAATCACAAAAGAGAAGCAAAAATATGATTGCAATGACATATTTCTTTGGGTAGAATGGTTTGTAAAATGAGCATAGCTTAATATTTAATGTTTGTTTACCGACAGATTATTCTTCATATTTAACAAACTGCATGTTGGGGGGGCCCATAACTGACCTCCACGACAAAGGGGGATTTGAGCAGCACTTGTAAGTTAAATGTAACCAGTAGGGCCAAAGCGATCTCGCACCCATGACCCGGGGGTCCGAGTCGGCGCCCATTTGGAGCGGCCCGGATTTTCTTTCGCTGGCATCTCTGATCCGCGGATGCCCATATTTAACGTTATGAAATACGAAGGGGCAACATTGCATTTAAATTCGGTTAAAATCACGGCATGTTCCCTGCTAGAAGTAATTAGCTTTATTTTTGTTTTATATAGTTTTCCCATTCACATATCCAAAAACATTGCAATGACAGGAACGGAAAGATAAAGTTTTAAACATATATACATATCCATACGCATATGTATTTCAGATACAAAGAAAAATAAAGAGATAATGACATGGCACAAGGTATAACACAGAGATAAGAAATAGACATTCACTCAAAATGATAGATACAAAATGGCAAAGTTATGGAACTAAAACAACTGTCACCCAATGTTCATTTCACTGGACCATGTGGCGATACGTATATATACGTATATATATATATATATATATATATGAAATATATATACGGATATATACGAAAATGCACAAGTAAATGTCCAAACACTGGTAATCTGTGCCAAAAGGGCACAAACAAGAATACCGGAACACTTTTTTTTGTCTTAGTTTTTTCCTTTTTCTTAGAATTATAAAATGCTGTCTTTTGGAACATCTCCCTGGCAACCAGAGGGGGTAAGAGTTACTTTTTTTTTTTTGCTGAGAAAACCATAATCTCCTGGTTTAAGTAAGTAACCATTGGTAGTGTAGAATGTTGTTTCTTCTTTAAATGTGAACTCCTCCATAAAATGGCCATCTCCTTCCTGAGAATAAGCAAGGTGAGCCAAAGGGGTTCTCCCCCCCCAATTTGATTTGTTTCCGTATTTTTGAGAATTCATTTTTTCTTCCCCCCCCCCCCAAGCTAACACTCTGCTTAGGCTGTGGTGATTGCATTTAGGTCCTTCATTAAGCTTTCCAAATGGTCCATCTCCTCAGTCAACTCATCCGGCTCAAAGTTCTGAAGGAAAGGAACAGGGTTAAGCCAAGGCAAGCTTGTCAATGGGACTGAAGCACAAGACAGAATAAAACAAATTAAAAAAGGCAACAGCCAAAAGAGACGGCCGGGAGATTAGAGAGCAAAATAAAAAATAAAAAATCATTTAGGTTAGGGGATCCATTCCAATGCCATTAAACATATTAAAGGAAACAGGAAACGGCCAGAGCCCAGAAAGACAAGCAACAAATTGCACAGAAATGAGAGAGGAAAAGAAAAGAAAAATATGATTTAATTGATTCCCAAGGTGTACCTGAACGCTCTTAAACTTCAGTAAAAAACCTAACAGAGGAGGTATTGGGTTTCTCCACTTCTCGACTCTCGCGGCTAGTTCAAACGAGCGACAACACATCGGTTCCCGGGCTAAAACCGAAAACGCCTTCACCTGGCACTCATGAAAACGGAGCGGGATGAATGCGGTCCCAGCTTGGGTACTGGCAGACCAGGGGCAAAATACTCACGCGCTCTGCATCCTCCAGCATCTTGCTGGTCTCGGGCACGTCGGGGGCACTGGGGACGATGACCGGCATGGGGGGACGCGGCCTGCCCAGTGTGCCGATGCAGGCAGTCTTCACAGAATGCAGCTGGGAGGTGGGCCCTGAAAGACATCAGAGAAGCACGTCCTGGGCCTGGGCTCCATCTACAAACCACACTTCATGTTCTTTTTAGCACACATACAATGCTAAGCCAACAGCCGACTTTTCAGGAGACGCCACTTACAGTGTCTGATATAAGGGGTTTGCTCGATCTTACCTGCGTTTTTCCCCAATCGCAAAAGGACCACCATAGCGGCTTTTAAACGATCGTAAATATGTTACCGTTATATGTTACATATTCATTCACATCCATACAATGTGCACGCTTTGTTAGGCTGACCTGTCTGGGTGAGCAGCGGGGTGCTGGGCAGGGCTGGAGATTCATAGCTGGGGTTAACGGCAGGCACAGCGAAGCTCTTTAGAGGGTGCGCGGGGCGGACGTAGCTAGCCTCCTCCTCAGGGCCAGCGTTAACCAAGCTGCCGTCAGAGTCGCCGTGGTCGACTACGCAGGCAGCCTGCACTGAAACGGGCAGAGGCTCTGCGCTGGGGGTGCTCCTCACCGACTCTGTAACCAAACGGGCACAGACGTCACCATCCGTGGGTAGTCCACACGGGCCCCGTGCCCAAAACAACGCAGACACCCTTAAGTACACTGGGCAACACGGCCTGCAACACAAAATGTTTAGGTTAGCATTTAAAGATAAAGTCATTGATTTGCACCAACGTTATAGCATTTCAGTCCTTCCAAGAGAAGAGAACAATTCTCCCCATCCCAGTATTCAAGAGAGGACCAGGAATCACAGCACTGAAAGCAGATGTTTTTCCACCAGCTTTGTATATTTATTATATAAATTACAGACTGAATTTACACTAAAAATTTCTCCTCCAAATATGTTTATATTTTCTCCCCAATTTAGAACAGCCAGTTGCACTAATGCGTCACAGCTTGTCAATAAGAACCCTTCCACTACACACAGGGAGGATGCGACTGGTCTCCTCCAAACCTCCTCCTGTCTTTTCACACTGCACACAGCACAGCCCGTACAAGGCTCAGCGCTGATTGGAGGAGAGGCAAATCCCAAAGGATATTATTATTAATTAATATTTTACTATTTGTAAATTTAAATTAGACATTCATTTCTTATGCTTTAGCATTGCAAACATGCACATGATTAATACATATAATAATTTAAGTTTAAGTAATGAATATTTTAGATAACACAAAAAAGGTTTTTATAAGGACATCCATATAGCTGTTGTGGCCAAGAAAGGGGAGTGTTGGAGAAAACAGCTGCCTCATCTCCATCACTGCAACTCCCATAGGGCCACGGGTGACACAATAACAGGGCATCCTGGGAAGAGAGGGGAGGAAGCAAGTGCATTCCATGCGGCATGACAGAATTAGGAAGGCGTGGTCTGTTTTCTTGACTTATTGCTCAGCCTTGATTTGCAGGTT
>JAOVYW010073434.1:0-20027 GCA_025775045.1 Hiodon tergisus
GCCCAGCTCGGCAGAGAGAGAGAGAGAGAGAGAGAGAGAGAGAGAGAGAGAGAGAGAGAGAGAGAGAGAGAAGGGGGGTGGGAGGTAGGGGATGAGAGAGAGAGAGAGAGAGAGAGATGTGGGGGAGGCCATCCAGCTCGGCAGAGAGATACGGGGGAGTGAATGAGAGAGAGAAGGAGTGAGTGAGAGAGAGGGGGGAGATTAGAGAGCGAGAGAAAGAGAGAGAGAGAGGCTGTTTAGCTCAGCAGAGAAAGTGAGGGGGGAGTGAGTGAGAGTGAGTGAGGGGGGAGTGAGAGAGGGAGTGAGGGAGAGATAGGGGATTAGAGAGAGGGGATTAGAGAGAGCGAGGGAGTGAGAGAGAGAGGGAGTGATTGAGAGAGAGAGGATTAGAGAGAGAGGGAGTGAGAGAGAGGGAGTGAGAGAGGGGATTAGAGAGAGAGAGGAGTGAGTGAGAGAGAGGGGATTAGAGAGCGAGGGAGTGAGAGAGAGTGAGTGAGAGAGGAGATTAGAGAGAGAGGGAGTGAGTGAGAGAGAGGGGATTAGAGAGATAGAGGGAGTGAGAGAGAGGCTGCTCAGCAGAGAGAGTGGGGGGGTGAGAGTGAGAGAGAGAAGTGCACCTATCTGTGGCATTGAATCTGAGCAGAGTGATCTCGGGTATCAACAATCAAGGTGAAGATGGAATCATGGGACCAAGACGTTTAATTAGTTAGGGAGCAAGATGAATAATCAGTAATGCAGCTTGCCTCACAGAACATGTCATCCATTAGAAACATTATTATTATTATTATTATTATTATTATTATTATTATTATTATCATCATCATTTTAACGAATGCACTGATAGTCTCTTGGTCACCTTCATTATTAGCCTTACACGTATATATAAAACACTGTATAATCATTGTATGAATGAGTGACGGTTTTTACAGGATGTTTTATTGTTTTGTTTTTTGTAGATAAACAGTCTAATATGCTTACCTCAAAGCTATAATTACATAATTTAAGTGAACGTCTACACCTTTCGATCTCCCTATTGTGTCTTAAAAGGTGTTCGCAGTTGTCAGTTTTTGCCTCTGATGAAACGGCAGCACCCAGGCCTAGAAGCGATGGGTTTTAATTTAGCTATTTAATAAACACAGACCATGGGACCAATAGAAAATTTTGCTCTCATGGTGAGATTTACTGCAGTTTGGACTGGGGCTGCACTGTGTTCCTTTAACCAAAGCTGTGCTTTCAGAGTTGTGAGCAGGTAGACGTTAAAATGTCAGTGTCAGAATCTTTATTTCAACTTGATTTAAATATACCAGCGAGTATCCGAGTTGGGTTTAAATGCATGGTTTAAGTATTTACTTTCCACACCCTGCTGGAAAGAGGGTGAAACGTTAGGTCACCTCAGACAGTCTGAGGCGTCCACTGCTGTACGTCAGGCCCATTACTGTAAACTTTTATTCTGTAAAGAAAAGTGCTAAAGAGGCGTTGTCCCTGTACGGTCACGGGCTCCTGTGACGGGCGAAGAGTGTTCAGGGCCGGGGAACCGGGGTTGCCTTATCGGTGACAATATCTGCTGAAGGAAACTTTTACGCTGCGCTGGGTCGAAAGGGGAGACGTGGCCACTCGGCACCATCCATCATCCGCTCGAGTCTTGTCCTGTCAGGCTGCGTGAAGCCCGGACGGCAGGGTGACTTCTTTGGGTTTTTTCCTTAAATGCCAAAAGTCATCCATGTGGCAGAGTGTTACAGACCTAAAGGACTTTTATTGATGGCTGTGATATTTTATTTACTAATGATAGCAGCTTATTTTTATTTTTTTCCCCCTACAAAACCTTTCAGTCCAGGTATTGCCTTGAAGGATACATAAAATATCCACCTTTGACGTTATAGCCCACTTTATTTTTTTGTAATAATTCTGACCTCAAACACCTCCGGACATAAAGGAAAGCAGCTATAATAAGTTGTGGACTTAAAGGGTAGGGGTAAAATAGGCTTCACTGTACATTATTTTGTATAGCAACGCAGAATGCTAAATGGAAATCAATGGGAGCCTTTGGGCTGAGTTTGGCTTTGCTTGAGACAAAGTGAACACGATCCCCCTGAACACTGAAACACTGAAAAACTGACGTCCTTTAATGTGCTGCGGTGTGCAGCGTCGTTTTGTATTTTACTGTACTTTCACCCCCCTCCACTCAGAAGGGGAGTCAAACACCTGTCCATGTGGTAGCTTCTCACGTGGAATTCCTTCCAGCGCCCAGTCTGGCGCAGTTAATATCTCAGAGAGAAAAGGCAGCGAGGTGTTCCCGATTCCTTCTCAGTCTTGGGGACCAAAATTCTTTTCTCTCGTTACGCCCTCTGTTCATCCTTCCCAGCCTTCGGAGCAGCACATTCCCCACAAACGACCTGAGAGACACCGGCGCATTGCGTGCGCGGTATTTCGAGGTTACGCCCACGCCAAGCCGACGCACGTCATGTTTCTCCACCTTTTTTAGTTATAAACCCAGTTAAATGTAACCCTTTTCCACGGCACGTTAGCCATAATCCTTTTTATACAAAGTCAGATTAATATTTGGTTTATGTTTATTGTACTCGCTGTTAGCTCATCAGGATTGCGTTCCATGGCCTAAGATGTAGGTTTGGAATTGCATTCATGTAATACACAAGCCTCAGCTACAGTATATGAGCTCATGCAAAGATATAGTGTAATAGTTACATTTTAAAGTTATTTGTGTCACATTCGATTAATAGTCTCTGCATAAGCCCATCGTTGTGGCAAAAGCATATGAAAGTATACAAAAGCTGGAGTCATTCTTTAACCTTAAATCATGAGGATAAAATTGGAATTTAGTTGGTAATTTTTACTGCCGATTGTTACAGTGGAAATCCAGCACTTCCCTAAAGAAAAGGAAAGTAAAAGTACCGAATTTCAGAAGTTTTGCACATTTGCAAAAGTGTCGGCTTTACATGTTCAGTAATCCTGCATTGATTAGCCCCCACGATCCCACATGCACGCGATCACATGCACACAAACGGAACCCTGAAGAGAATGGGAATGATTTCGGGGGGCGTGTCTAATGTGATTGACTCTCCCCCTCACTGCTGGAGAAAAGCCCTCCCCGTGCCTGGGCTGTCACTCCATGCCTGTGACTTACTCTAACACGATGATGATGATCGTGCCGCGCTGCTGCACACAGTCATTTGGACACAGCTTTACTGTGACTCCCAGCCTGTGGAGGGGTACATGCAGTGGTAACAAGTTTCTCATGGTATGGGGTACATTGGCAAAAGGTTGATAGAATCTCCATAACCGCCAAAATGTACGTCTGCAGCAGTAGTGAGAAGAGGCCAGAATCCGTGTACCCAGGAAAGATCTATTGAATACTATGCAATATCCAGCTTCAGACCTGATTTTTTTTTTGCCGTTAGCCTACGTTTGTTCTCGATAGCCATGTGGCACTTCAGTGTTCAACAACCTCCTTTCTCCCAAAGCAAAACCCCCTCTCCCAAGGCAAAATGCTTTTTTGCTTCCAAGCGAGTGCTAAAATCTATCCAGAAGAGGAGATCTTTGTTTCCAACCAAAGTCAGATAATTTCAAGTACAGTGGCAGCTAAATTGGCTGCTTTTAAAATAGAGTGTCTCAGGGATTCTCTCCAGTTCGACAAAAAAATAAGGTATCCAATTTGCCTTCAGATAGCGTTTAGCCTATAGTCTATAACCAACATATGCAGATTTTAATAAACAGCAAGTAAAATGTAATAGATTTCAGGGAAGACCAGCAGTCTAAAAGCAGTTAATATCCACTTTGTTCTCACAAAATAAAAATAAATGTCCTTTCGGACTTGTAAGCCATGCTCTCCGGGAACAAAAGCTGGTACACCCCTTTTACTGATTGCAGAGTGCTTTTGGGGTCGTTCTATAACTTTCTACTTAATCACAGTAAGCTTTCCATGAATGGCAACACTCTGGATTAAAAGCTTTACCTTTGATTTTGCACATCAGCTGCTAAAGATCTTATTTCTACTCTAGGCTGGCAGTATCAAGGTACCAAACAAAATAGGCCCAGCTGAGTTGACGCCTCCAGACCGCACAACGTGCTTCGTCAATATTTGTAAATGGCCATGTTTCAGGCACTTCCCCAGGACCCCCGCCTAATAAGCGTCAACACTGAAAGCTCTGGGCCACATTTCCCCCTGTAGCACAGGGAACGACGCGGGTTCCAGTTCACAGGGGTTCATTCAGCCCAATCACCGGGGTGAAGGCTACAGCCGATATTCTGGCCAGAAAAAACTAAGAGATTTATTCACTCCGGCAAATCTGTTGTACCTTAAATGTAACGAGCTGCCCTCAATTTACTGCCGAGTCCAACTACGGTAATATCCCGCCATCACATTAAAGTGCCTTTGATCATAACTTTGAAAATTATTATCATTACTTTTTTATGGCAGTGGGAGTATTTTAATTTATAAGTTAAATTTAAAGAAACGTCATAAATAAAGGTTCAGTAGCACTTACCATTATGTAAATATAAGACTTCTGTGAAGCATTGTCATACCCAGTAAAAAGAGAAATAGACTCACCTTATTTATTATTTACACAGATTTAACTTTAAGACTGCGATAACTGCGGACAGAGTGGTGGAGTCGAAGCTGGGATCTGGGGGTAGACAGTCGTGCGTAAGAACTTTGGGTGAACATGTGCATGCGGGGGTAATCGATGTGTCAGAACCGGGTCGGCAGGCATAGCGGCTAAACATAAGACACGGAGTTAGGGAACGCAGCACCATATGGCTTCTGTCCTGCATGGGGTCCATTTAGAGGATTCATTACCAGCCCGGTAGTCTCTCTCTCTCTTCTTTCGTATGTCTCTCCTGCTCTCCCCCTCCTCAGCCAGAGATTTTCACAGTCATACCCCCCAAACCCCCACCCCTGTTCTGCCCTGCCCTGCCCTGCCCCTGGCAGTAGGAAACTTCAGTCTGAATGTTATAGTTTGGCCGTAGTGGCAGCAGATCACATAACCAGTGCCATGATGACCCTAGATTTATAACCCCCCTCACTTATAAACTCACTTTGAATTCACAAAAAAATAAAATATAAATGAGCATGCTGAATAGGAAGGGGCCCAGATTTGGAGCTCTGCGTTGGGCCTGTTAGTTCTTCTGCTGGATGCTCTATGAATGACACAAATGGAAACACCGCACGGTTGCCTGTGGCTGCTTACTGGTATGCAAACCCTTGCTTTGAACGAGTGTGTGTGTGCGTGTGTGCTTGCATGCGTTTGTGTGTGTGTGTGTGTGTGTGTGACTGCTTGTTTATGCCACATCCCTCGTACGTGACACGAAATGAACAAAACCGTGGGGATAACTGGCCTGGGCAAACGCCAGTAGAACGGGGGACGTTTCACCGTTGTACAGTCCACATTGCTGCCTCTGTGCCTTTTAAGGTTCCCCCACAAAAGCTAATCTTAAACTCCAAAAGAAAAAAGCATGTTGGCTCTGCGCAAAAGCAATCATTCAATTGGAGGGACTTTGGATAATCTGCTTTGTTTGCCCCCATGTTACCAGGGCTCAAATCTTTTAAAGGTCAGGGTTTGTTTGTGTCCATGTGAGATGCTGTGGCACTCCTGGACAAAGCCTGATATTCACTGTTCCGAATTACTATGGGCAGCTGTTTACTTTAATCTGCAAACACCATTAATGTGATACAAAAATCTGTTTTGCCCTTGAAAACAGTTTACAAATTACTTGATTGATTATATTTAGTGACGCTGTAACTTTTTTGCCTGTTTTATATTTTATTTTTTTGGAAAGCGTGTTACAGCTCCCCAATACAGAAGTATGAATTCCAAATGAATTCTGGTCCTGGTTTACTCGGTAATTACTCGAGATCTGGATGTAATTTTACAAGGAAAGGGAAGACAACACAGGAAAGCCAATATGGGCGCCAAAATGTGCTGAGTGAATTCACAGCAAGCTCCGGTGAGAGTGCCCGGAATTCAAAGTCTCCTTCTATTATGAATCTCATTAGGCGTCCTGCAGATATGCAAATTCAAATCACTGGACAGGGTGCAAGTTTGGAGTACAAGAACCCTCTGTATGTTTTTAAACTGCTGGCATACATTTCCCAGAGGCCTTTAGAATTTGTAGTTTTTGGGAATTTTGTTTGTTTTTTTTATTTATTTATTCCAGCTCATTAAATTTTGTTTTTGTTTGTCTTTAGATTTTTGTTGCTTTGCGTTTAGAGCTTTCAGTTGCTATCAGAAGTTCCATGGTCTGTGATCTTAGAACTCTAGTATTATTTTTTGCGGCAGACACTAGACTGAACTGATGAGGGATCAGATTACTGATTTTTACTTCAGTTTCGATGATCACAGAGACAAAGTACCGTATTCACTCATACTAACAGGTTAGCAGCATCCAGGGGCAAAGTACCATCATCAAGGGAGAGAATCACGCTACAGTTATTAAAAGGTTGCTTTCAAGGTGGGTTGTGCAGTAGGGTGGTAGATGTCAAAACCCAAATTTATAGCGAAAGCCATATGGAGAGGCTTGCATGCTAGAACCGCACACACGGTATTCTTCAAGGAAAACTGACAGACAAGTCGCACAGAGTGCTAAGCAGTAATATCAGACTGCCTTGAAGAATGCTCTTTTCCTCCTCCGTGTAGCTGAACGCAGATATAGCTATTTCTTACGTATTCTTATACTTACCTATTCATCTGTATGATTCCTCTGTGCACTTTACAGTTACAGTCTATACACAGTGCAGACTCAGATGCTGTCCCGACCTCGGTGACGATGTAACTACAATCTCCCTATATCTGTCTGTCTCTCTATATTACAGGAGACGGCACTGAAAACACCTCTCTATGGCACACTCTGTGGCTCAGGTACTGCCCGATCCCACAGGATCAAAATCAATCTCTAGCTGCCCACACCTAGCCAGAGCCAGAGCGAGAGCGAGAGCGAGAGAGGGAGAGGGAGAGAGAGAGGAAGGCACAGACTGAAGAGGTGAAACACACACACACACACTACGGTTTCTACAGCCTCAAACGAGACCTAGAGAGGAGCTTAAACGGGTACATGTGTATAACTTTACTGGAAGAAAAAGAGAAAACAAAATCGCCTTGCAGTCTTCTTCAAGTCTGTTGAAAGTGGCCTAGTGAATTTTTGGGAAGCTTGAAGGACATTGTCTTATTTTTATTTTTTATTTTTGTGTCGTGTACGTGTCACAATGGAAGACGTAGGATACTGTCAGACTTGTTTTTCCCCACCCCAGAAGCAGACAAACAGATACAATGGAACGTGATGTAAACTATGTTTATATGTATGTATGTATATTTAGCACAGTCAGCGTAAAGCATCTTCATGGATCGGGTTTTGCTTCGCCTCGGTTTGACAGCGTCGGACTCTCACCTTCTTGCCCGACGACGGCCTTGTTGGTCACCCTGAACTCTCCTGGACCCTGTCGCACCCGGTCCTAACGCTGACGCCAGGCCGCGCCCACTTTCCCTATTCTCCCACTCTCGGTGACACTGTTGTAGAGATAGTGTACAGTGCAGCTGAACGTTAGCATGCATGGCCTGCCCTAGGAGCGGCAGCACCACACCGGAGCACCTTACAGCCCGCGCGGGCCAGGGACAGAAGCGGTCCGGTCCTTTTGAGCCGAGCCACAATCACTAAAGGTCCGGAGGCTGTTTGTGCCAGTCAGGAAGAATGCCATGTCAAACAGGTGCTTTTTGTTTGTATGTCGTAGACAGCTGCTGAGCAGATTACCAAAATGGGCCGATTTTAATGTGGTAAGTTTAGTGATATTGAAGAGGCAAATGAATTCCAAATAATTATAAAAAAGAAATAAACATAGTAAGACTTGAAAGTTTGTTATGACTTTGACTGGTTGGCTCTAGTGGAATGACCACGTGTTGTGCCCCTATTTATGTATGTATTTATATCGATATTATTTATTTATCTCGAGCAATGACAAAAATATATCTATGACCAGAACAGGAGATAAAAGCATCCAGGCCTCCTATCCACAGCAATAAGTAATGTTGGAGATTTCAAAAGCAAGGGAATCGGCCCGATGCACTTTTAAACCTGAGCTTCAGTTCTGGATTTGTAACTTTCGCTTTTGATGAAATTATTTTTGCAAAAAAGGAAAGGAAAAAAAAAAAATCAAGAAAACTTCTTGCATATTGGGTTGTTTGAAAACTATCTATTTCATATTGCCTTAGGAACGTGCTTCTTCATTAACACAAAGCCGATGACTGACAAATTCATATGAACATTAATGGATTCATGTATACAGACCTTAGTGTAATGGGGCACACCATTGTGTCATAATGGTAGTTTAATGGGGCCCAAGAACTGATTAGGTAGAAAGTCTCAGTGCAAATGTAATAGCTTCCTATTAAGCAAAATAGTTTGGGATGGACAATCAGGTCTTCTCAATAAATATGATATAAAATTATGTTTGCTTCTGCATAGGAATAACAATATGTGAATTTCACTGTAAAGTCAATGATAACATTTGCCTGACTTCTTGAAGTAAAAAAAAAATATATATATATATATATATGATCTCACATGCAAAGGGAGCGTTTTTATTCTGTAACCAGGAGGGGCGAAAATAGAATCCTCACTTTTTTAATTGAAATTTTTTTTTTTTTTGTTAACGGACATGATGCACCTTAACACAGCCCTTGTATTTGACTTTGATTTGCCTTTGATGTGTAAAGAAAACGTGATGTACAGGATGTTCTGTTTGTGTATGGTCAGGCTTCTGAGCTGGATTAAAGTATTTTGCAATGTATCACACATCTTTCATGGGTCTTTTTTTATTAACCAACAGTGTGCTATCTCGCTGCATGCAATCAACCATTCCGCTCAACTTCCTGTTGTCCCTGGAATACTTAAAATGTTTCTTTTGTTTGCTTGTCAACTTTCTTTTGTTGACAGCGTATTGATTAGGTATGCAGAGAATTAACTGTTAATTGGTTGTCTTGAGTTCAAAATTAGACTGCGCCACTTTAGTTTTGCTGTTGGCCCATTTGTTTAGCATCCATCTGCAAAACAAGGTTTTTTATTTGTTTGTGGGTAAGACACCTGGCTTGATATCCGTTTGACTGTAAAATGCTGCAGGTTTTTAGGGGATTGTTAGGGGTGTCTTCACAGAGGCTATTCATATTTAATTTTATAATTACTTAAAACAAAAAGCACACAAGTAAAAGTATGCCCAAAATGTATTCGATTCCCTCTCAGCCAACCCATAGCTGAGGCCAAAAAAATTATTAATAAACTGGTCCGTGCATGGCTTTCTCCCGGCTCATTTTCACTATAGAGAGCAAGGCGCGCAACTGCGTCTGACATTGAGTTGTGCAATGTTGAATTTTCTGCACAACAATGGCATGACACGAGTTGGTCATAAGTTTAGTTCTGTTCAATCCCGCAATTTCTGGTTTTAAACACATTGAACAAATGCACCATATATACAAGTTATGTTTTTTATTTTAATGCCTGTTTATAACATGCTACAATATATTCTAAAACCACACCTTGACACACCAAAAGATTAGGAAGGAAATGTAATTGTTGTATTAAAAAAAGAAACTGTTGGTACGAAAGATGTTGTTAAATATATGGGTGATGTATTTACTATTGGGGGGTATCCATGGTATATCATACAAGTTTTACAAGCGTTGAGGGCAACAAATAATGTGGGAAATATTGTAGTAGGAAAAACATATTGGGGAAATGATGAACACTGTAATAAATTGAAGTGGAATATTTATTGCGAACAGAAGGTGTAAGGGAAAGATACTTTTAATGCTGAATGTTTCGATACTTAAAATTATGTTGGGTTGGTAATCAACACATAGTAGCGATCAGAATAGGGGTATCTCATTCTTTAGTAATTTCATTTACATCGGGGCTCATTAGCATTTTCATCTTCATCAACCCGATTTACATCATAACCTGAGGTACATCCGGCATTGGTCTGAATGTGTGTTCCAACGGAAACCTGTACACTTCAGAGCTGGTGAAAGAAGCACTTAAAACTTAAAACCACTAAACTGCTCTTAATTATCCAGCCGCCACTCCAGAATAACATATGGAAAAGAGACAACAAAACAGGTAGCTGCCACCTTAACGACTTCTCTTTGGGGAATTAGGCCCCCGCTGGCCAAACTATGAAGTGCAAGCAGCTGCCTGTTGCTTACGTCTCTCTATTTTTCAGAGGAGCGCAAATGTCAAATTTCTATTCACCGACCCTCGTAAACTTAAATTAATTAAATGATTTATTTCCTGAAACTTTCTATAATTACATGAATTGTTGAAGTTGATAATTGGCTTTTTCCTTCCCCGTGGCGATACCTCTTGGAGTGTATCATGTTCTTGTGAACGCTGATATCTTGCCTCTCTTGTTTATGAACAGGGGCACTGGTCTCACAGAAAAATACCATCATGTTGTTTAAAGTTCCTTGCAGGCTGATTGTGTTACTGAAAATCTGCACAGACATTTCAGTGTGGCGTTCCGAAAGGAAGCACTTTGAGGATGGGAGTGGGGGTGGGGGGTAGTTGTGCAGCCAGATTGGATTCCACCGGGGTGTCTGGGTATGAGAAAAAAAATGTGTTCATTGCAAATTTGCAGATTTTATTATTTCAAGTGTTGGTCTGGCATGTGTTGATGATTTAAGCGAGCATTGCCACTGTGCCGGTGTGTTGGTTTTCTGCGGCACTGTCTGTAGAATGACAACCAGAGGTCGTGTCCTTCTGGACTGCCGCGGGTAAAGGGGGGCAGGAGCTGGTCGTAGGTTTTAGAATCGTACATTCTTGACATATTGATCCATTATTTATGAGGCTCATGTATAGGTTTTCACGAAGGAGGTCATATATGAACTATTCATCTCTTTTTAATCACCGACGTCAGTTAATTGAGACTGAATTGATGTAAAAAATGTTAGCCACGCAAAGTTTCATAGTGTGATTCCTAGCAGTTAAACTGGCACAAACAGAACGCACACACAGGCACACACAAAACACATAGAAACGCACATGCATTTGTGCCATGCACTGGATAAAAAAATATTTTGAGGATTTAATTGGAATTAAAACTGAATAAAAACATTATGTATTGGGTAATAATAAATGCCTTCTAATATTCAGCATATAAAGGATGTCATGCAGCAGTGGGTGTTGAAGCTAAAAAATAGTCCACATGCAGGGACATTTAATCAGCGGAAATGTGCTACAGCCTGCCTTTAATTACACGCAAGAGACATGCAACCTGTAATGGTCTCAATATCGCAGGCCTTAAATTAAATCTTTTCTTTTGTCTTTTTAAAATAGTCTCTATCAACACTTTCTTTTGCTTAATTCGGCTGTTATTAATTGGAATTGCTGCTAAATATTCAGACAGTCCTTAAGAAATTCCTGCATTTCAAAGCTTGCAGAGTAAGGGGTTCTCACTGTCAGGATGATGTGTAAAAAAGGGATATTTTTGAGCGTTTGATGTTTTGATGAAGTCCTGCGTACATGCTACTTTTCTGTGATAGTCGATGGTGAATCTGTGAGAAAATTCACAACTACATAAAATATAAATAGAGATCATCTTTATTCTCCGACCATGTCTGAAGGACCTATAGGCGGGAAACACTTAGATTTGAACCTTGATATTTGCTAATCCGAGAATTCAATTGCAGGCAATCACACGGCTATTATTGTGTCACATGGCTATTATTGTGTCACATGGTTATTATTGTGTCACATGGTTATTACCATGTGACACGGTTATTACCATGTCACATGGTAATAACCGTGTCACATGTTTTTTTGCCATGTCACATGATTATTATCGTGTTACATGATTCTTACAGTGTCACATCATTGTTATAGTGTTACATGGTTATGACTGTGTCACATGGTTATTACCGTCTCTGATTTCCTAAATCCCACCGGTCCCATAATTTAAAACAAACATTTTTTAGGCCTATGTGCTCATGACCATGACCACACTACTATATTACACATTACTATACTTCCTTCAATCGTTATGCAGGCTGCTATAATCCAAAAAAGGAAATAATTGTAATAATCTGAGGAAGCATAGCTGAAATGTTTGCTTAAGAGGTCCTCTGGCCTCTGGGCAGGCTTGCCACTGAATTCTCAGAATTAGTTTTCACCTCATTAGGTTTGCACATCAAAACACAAGATGTATCTGACATCTGACCTATCTTTCTGCCGTTAGAGCACAGCAGATTGTCCATTATTATTCCAGTAACATTCTGTCTTTTTTTTACATGCAAAGGACGATAAATAATGGTTGTACATTATCTGTATCAGGTGGACACCTGCCTGTTGACATCATAGTGTTGATTATTATTATTGTTATTATTATTACCACTATTATTATTTGTATTGACGACAGTATTATCTTGAATTAAATAGGTAAATAGTTAGAACACTTTATTCCAGAATTATTTGGTAACTTATTTTTAACTGGTAATCCATAAAATATTATTTAGACATGATTTTTGATATTATAAATATATTTGATCATTTCGCACCACTGTGTGGATATAAGTACGTTTCTTACCCAGGCTAAAAACAAAGACTTGTTTTGACCAAAAAATTCCCAATAACCTAACTTTCAGCCCAAAGGCTGCTGACCGCACAAATTGGATTGTTTGGACAAAACTTCCTCAAGGTCACTCTGTCTAGGAGGAGGGGAGGGGGAGGAGCAGTGATCGGAGTGAGGGTCTCACACCGCGGGGGCGTACAGAACACGGAATGATTAGCAGGAGCGTTTAGCGGGCTGCCCAAGCCTGGAAAACAACGTGGCTGAGACCCGGGGGCTCCGCTGTCAGCCAGCACGCCGGTGTGGGAGGCTGTCACCGCGGCCTGCCTCTGTCCACAGCCAGACCTCTGCCAAATGGAATTATTTAAACGTCCCTCCGCTCCTGCGCGGTCCGGTCCCATTGTGCGAGCACGTGCCGCCCCGCCTCGGTAATCGAATCAGCCTGGAAGAGCCAGTGAGGGATTCTCGGTGTCAATCGGCGAACCTTGCCGCAGACTCACCTGTGACACTCATCTCGTTAGCAGGTTTTGACCTCCCCGCTACGTCTGGGGGGTGTTTAACAACATGCAGCTGGAATAACCTCCATCTCCATCACACCATGTGCTGTTTGCATGTTACAGCTGGTAGGGATGAGTCATTTCTTTTCTTTTCTATTCTTTTCATTTCGTTGGCCGTTTGGAAGATATCGCTGATCATCTGATGGTCCTCAAACTTTTCGAGGGTCTCACACGCATATCCAAGTTAACAATCCCAACACGTTCTTTGCTCTACCCATACACATTAACAAGAAAAAGCCCATTTTTTGTTAGAACATTACTATGGTGTTATATAATCTTGAACACAATGGTGCTGCCTTGTTTTTATCCTTCATTTTGAAGTGTAGTGTTTGTATTTTACATCAACTCATCAAGATATTTATCTGCCTCTTTATTTATTTCATGTCCGTTATCCGAAAATGTCTGGAGGGAACAGATGAAAAATCCTTAAACAGCCCTCGCGGACATTTCCCTGGTGTTCAAAACGTTCCAGAATTGGCTTTGTATTATATTCTAAACAAGGTCTCTCTGTGCCAGCTCAATGTACTAAGCATTAGAGTTACAAAAAAGAAATGTTTATAGAATGCTTTTGACACTAATCTAACAGAAGGAAGTTGTCTACGGACCAAATATCATATAAAAAAAAGTGATCATGCTTTAATTCAGAGGCCTTGTTTGTGGGTTTTTTTTCTTCCATTTGGTTTCAGTGCCTCATTCCAGAGGCAGCTGTGTCCTCCCCCAACATGCCCCTGGTGCAGGATCTGAAAGGTCGTGACCGTTTGAGGGATGAGGGGGACCGGATTTTCTTTGATGGGGATGGCTTTGATTTCAATTCCCCTCTTGCCTCCTCTGCCCTTGCTCAAGTGAATATTGGGCAAGCTGATCAGCACTCTGTCATGCGACGACTTGATTGAGCTGACTTTTCGCCCCCAGCTCACTTTCCCCGCGGGTCAATTGGCTTAACGTCCTGATGCCAGTGGTCCCCGGGCCACTGAAACAGATGAAGCCTTTGTGATGGCAGCCGCAGACTGTAGGTCAGTGCCTTAACGCCTCCGTCCCCACCGCCTTCCCTGAAAATCACTAATGCATGACCCCATGCATCTGTCTGCTTTTGACTATGGCGGTGGCTGACAAGATTCATTAACGAAAGCACGTTTTTTATTTTAAAAAATTTCCGCGAATGCATTCCGTTCTGCAGGAAGCTTGACTGACCCCGCACAGAGTGGGGCTGCGGCTGTGAGTTTACATATTGTTTCATCGCGCGGAGGAACTTTGGCCGCAATGTCGACGGGCCGCGGTATTGACGAGCACCTGCTAAGCAGTAGGAGGAGCGAGCTGGGTTCGAAGTGCGGCAACTTAAGGGCCCAGCTGAGAGCTGTGTCTGCTGCCATCCAAATCCCTGTTAATCCCATACAGAATTCTTGATTTACTCCTGCAAAAGAGATTGGGGGACAGATAAGAACCTGGCCCATCTTGAAATAGCTGGTAATCTGGTTGAGACAGAGGACTCAGAGCATTTATCTGTCCTGACATTTGCCGGAGCAGATGGGCATGAGGGGGGCAGACCCAAACCCAACTCCTCAATCTATCTTCACAAAAGAAAAAAAAAAGAACATGGGATGATAATCAATGTTGTTTATTTTGATGCCTGACTCCTTAAGTACTTTCAGCCAGATTATAGGCTTTTCGGGGATAATCTGCGGCCGCAGACAATTGTCTTTTTTCTCATCCTGAAGCTATCCCCAACCAGCGCGTAAAGCGGGCAGTTTAGAGCGGCTGCCGACGCCTAATTCCAGATTAGTCCCGTTCTGACGCCGCTAAAATTAACCGGACAGGGTGCTAATCACCGCTTCGCAGGCACCCCCCACCTCCTTCGAGGAATCAGGCACGCCCAGGGGCTGCCGACTCTTAAACTGTTTTTCCCAGAGCCGAGGGCAGGCTGTATGCCCTGGCCAGACGCGGTGTTGGGTTCAGCTGCACTGCAGCCTACGTTGTTGCTGCCGAGGGCACCCTGCAGACACGTGTCCCTATGGATTACGGCCTGGCCTGCAACACACCACTGTTATTACGCAGTCCATATGCTCCGCCTTCCGTCGTCATGGGAAATCCTGGGTTCAGCTTCAGGAACACTCGCTTCTGTTAAAATTAGAAAACATGTTTTATTTAATTGCTATAGGAGTCAAATAGCCAGCAGGTATTCTCCTTCATGTACAAATTAGCGACAATAGCTGTGAAACTACTAATTCAGCTACCTTACGACTATCTGTACAATTACTAAACAAGTGCGACTGCGTGACCTCAAGCTGTTATAGACGCCCCCTCACCTCCCTCCTTCTCCTGTCCTAATGATGTTACACGTCCCTTTGAACAGGGACTGGACGTCTGAAACCAATGGATTTTGCACTGATCAGGTCAGTGGATTGAGTAATTAGGTTTTGGATGAGCGCCTGTGCGTGGAACGTGGAGGGCCTCGTCATCCGGCACTGACCCTTCCCCCCGATGGCGTGGAGAAAGCAGGCAGCACTGAGTGATAATGCTTCGCCGGGTCGCTGCACACTTGCGAGCCATGATTTTGTTATCCTTCCTCCCTGCTTCATTCTTTAGGAAGAAGGGAGTTGTTACTGCATGACATTGATGGGCTCGGGAAACCTCCCGTGAATATGAGCTTAAACCCGCATTGATATTAAATGCAGAAAAGCAAAAATATAAACAAAAAAATGTTGAGAACAATTCTTTAATTTATACTGTCCATATAAACTAGCAACATAAAAAAGTTGAGAGTTAGAGCTGGCCACATTGATTTAATGCTGAATGAATACAGGAAGCAGATTTCTGAAAGCTGCCCAGTGGACAGCTTGTCAAAATCTTAGTCAAAATCACAGTCTCGGACTTGTACGGGCTCTGAAAAGCGTCATTAGACTGTTGCAGCTCGTACGGTGGCGCACGGCACGTTGCTCTAAGCTATAAATAAACAGTAAATCTATGTAAATTCAGTGAGCCAAGACGCTGTTTTAATCACCTGAACTTAGCTTGACAAGCAGGAAAGATGTTATCAAGCTTTTGGTCTGTGGGCTTCTGAGAGAGTGGTGAGAAAAGACAAAAAAAAATAAAACAACAAACACCTGGTAATATTGCTTTGTGAAGCTTTATATTTTAAAATCGTGTCTGTATACCTGTTCTGCTTCTTTCAAAGCAAATCCACGGAACAGGAGAGTCAATAATCTATGTGGGGATAGCATGGGATTCAAGATAAATTTTCTGAAAATAACTATGTGGGGCTTATTTCCTCCTACCTGTGTTTCTCAGGAACCGCGGCCTATGTTGTCCATTGCATCGTGATTTCAGTTTATAGATCCTGAGCCAGGTGGACTCGATAAAGCTCAAAGGGGTTGCACTTTTTACGAACTGCTGTTCAATCAGCGTGTCGCTACCACAATTAGGACAATTAATTTGGGGGGGGGGGGGAGCGAGAGAGAGAGAGAGTGAGAGAGAGAGAGAGAGAGAGATACCTTACTCTTGCCCTATTGAGACCAAGCCCTTTGCACGGCGCAGGGAAGGTGGCAAAACAGATGTCAAGAGGAGCCCCATCAGTGTCAGATCGTGGGTGATGTGAGGCACAGAGACAGATGCCCGCCACCCTACTCCACCGGTGACAGGGAGATGCACACAGACAATGGAATTTGTCAGCCACCTCAGGAACAAATGAAGCTCCAGACAAGCCTTGATAGATTTAGGGATAATCAAAAGGCATTTATGTATGTTGAGAGCGGCAGCTTCCGTGTGAGCGGCAGTGGGGCTCAGACTGTTCTTCTGAGCTAACTCTGACGCTGACCAACTGTTGTGCTTGGCCTGGCGGTTGATTCATTCTGGTGAAGTGACTGAGATCAATTCTGAGAGATAATAAAAAGAGATCATTTCTCTGAGTACTTTCATCTGTGTGAAGAACATATAACAATAGATGCAATGGGGGAGATCTTTAATGAAGAGTTGTATGATTGTGACAGCAATATGAAAGTAGCCGTTGGCTGTCGTTAACTGATGAATACCGTCTACAATTGCAATGGGCAAACTTAAAGACAGAAATCTTGCTGTTCTTGTCATAGCTAATTGTGGGCAGAGACCCCTGTTTATGACATTATTTAATGAATGGCCAATGATAATTAAAATAAAACGGAGCGCCAAGTTCTATTTGGTTTCTGTCAGCTTAAGAGATTCCTAGAACCATGGTTTTGGCAGAAGTGGATCAGAGTCCCTGAATATCCGCATCGAAGTTTTATGTTGGTACTCCATTGTCCGAACTCTGAAAAATGTAATTGATACTTTCTCCAGAGGCTATATTAATGGGAACTCTAAATAAAAGTGTCTGCTGAAACACAGGGTATAATACACAAGCAATATAGCTGCGTGTCTGAAGGTCATTTGTATTGGCACAAGACATGGGCAATGATTTAAAATAAGGTGACAATAGGTCTTCACCTAATATTTTTACAATCCAACCTTTTCTATAACCAACCTGCTGAAAAAACAAAAAAGGTCAGCCACATTTATTCATACAATAATAATGATATAAAATGCATTGAAATGTAAAAGAAATGTAGATTTTACCTATTACACATCCTGAATGGCACCATGGTACCATAAACCGCTGGAAGGGTAGGGTATAGGATTGCTGTAGCCATGTGACCACCACAAACGGATATCATTTAAATAATAGTTTTTAAAAATATATAAATATTTTTTTTAAATGTGCTTACAAGGGTAATAAATTCCGTGGAGGTAATTATTGCTGTTTTCTCCAGGTATTGTCTGAGTGTTGCGGGTTCTTTCATCTCCTCGATGTCTGGTACTCAGCCTTTGTTTGTGTAGTGGCAGCTTTTGAATAGAAGAGCACAAAACAAGTTGGTAACACCGAGGTTTCTCTGTTCTTTTAACCAAAGGAAAGGATTTGTAATCAAACAGCGACTTGCATTCTTCTGGTTTAGCCCCCCCCCCTCCTGTTGCACAAAGAGCACGGGATTCTGGTAAATTTATTCTAGTTACCATTAACATTTTAAAGTTTCCGCCCACTAGCACGTTCCCCAATACAAAATTGATTTTTATTTTTAATTATTTATTTTTAAATATTACCTCCTTCAATGATACTAATACTTGATGATTTACGATGATTTTTAATTTGACAGAAAAATATGGTGGATCCTCTATTGAATATCATGAAAGTGAATGTAAGATTATTTTTTTTTGTCAAGGGGCTTATGAACGTGGCCATGACACATCGCATGATGTACTTACAAAGCATTATTAAATATGTCAGGAGGATTTAGCACCAAGACGTGACTACTACGAAGATTTTGGGTGTCGTCATTTGTTTTTCGCAAAATGATGCTGTTTGTTTTATTCCAACATCACAACATCTCTGTTGACATGGTCTGAATGTCTCCCAGCTGTCTCCAGAATGTCAGCAATCGTAATGTTGCTAGGGTGTGCATTGTAATCATTGGGATAAGTTAGTGGAACAAAATACAAAATTTCAGATGAATATGCGAGCGGTCCCGCCATCTCAAGCCGAGAAAGCATTCCAAATTTTTAATTTAGAGCATTAGTACACTTTGGATTAAGCCTGGCATTCAAGGAGTCCATTAAGCCTAACAGTTCTCTTACCACAAAAGTGCCCCTACTCACAGTCAGAAGAATCGCTACATAAGTGCCCTTTATTAAAATGTGTTCATTTTGGCCTGCTCTCAACCAAGAACAAGTGAAACATCAAAACTGTGCGTGATCGGACGCAGTCAAACTTGGGTACAGTTATGTTTAAACGGTTCCGGCTCAGAAACAATGCAGCTGTGAGGCTGTGTGTCCTCAGGAGCACATGGCCGCGGTGGGGCGTTGGGGACCGTATGTGGCGGGCAGTGTGGTTAGACAGCGCTTGGTCCGATTCAAAGTGTAGGCTTGTCTTTAATATCCACATGATTGTTTCGTCCTGCTCAGGGTAATGGCTGTGGCCTCCTTCGCCTCATGTCCCTGACCTGATGTGGAGTCGGACTTAGTCGAGATCGGGATTCGCCCGGAAGAAATCACATTTGTTTGACCTTCCTGTCGCATCGACCGCTGTTTGTATTCATAAGGGAGGGTTTGGCACGCGTGCGTGTTATTCTGTCCAGTTCAAACATTTCACATTGATGGTTATTATGAAAGTGTCAAAGGGTTATGTGTTCTGGTAGGAATCGTTTCAGATTGCTTGTTTTTTGCGCAGTAAAAGCCCTTCCGTTGTTTTATTCATCTCATTGTAAGTCCAAGCAACGCGAATAACGATATCGCCTTTCAACATGGATGCTTGTTCAAGGTCAAACACCTTAAGTGTTAAATGCCCCGCAGCCACGCAAAGAGAGACTCGTGTTCACGTTCTGTCACGTTTAAGAAATGGCAGCTGCCTACTGTTGGAATTCATCGGACAGGCTGTCCAGATTTCACTGTCACCGGTCCACTCCCTCAAAGTGAAACTGAGATCTTATCAGTCCTCAGGTGTCAGAGACAATGTCTCTGGGCGTCCTCAATGTCCATTAGACCATCCCACTGCCCCTCTGGAAATCATCCGCCATCCCTTTTCTGCCTGTACTAAATAACTGACAACCCCGGAATGCCATTTAGCGACATTGGAGGAGACAGCTCACACTCACGATCCAAATCTATTAGCTGTTAGCGTAGCCGCACGTGTTTTTGTGCAAGTCTGTTTAAAAAAGAGGGACAAATTGAATGTACTGAGGGATTTGTAAGTACCTGAGGGAAACAGCTCTGTACTTTTGAAGCAAAAACTCAGAAAAACCCTGGGAGACACACTGCTTATCAGAATATGTAATTCTCTGCCCTGCAGGTAAATTCTCTTCTGACCGTCAACCGCTCCGCAGTTTTTCAATTAATATTTAATTAGAAAG
>JAOVYW010073435.1:0-16063 GCA_025775045.1 Hiodon tergisus
CCATAAAGAAAATCAGCTTGTTGTCCTTTCAGCAGCGGTAGTATTCACAGGGAATTTAATGGCTCCATCTGAGATAAAGGAACACCTTTCATGTCTGCTGAAGGCCAAAAAGAGGTATTTTCACCCAGTTTTGGGTGGTTATGTGTGACTGGTCTGTGACTTTCCCTGAGTGAATGAAAGACTGTTCCCAGAATCCTCTTCCCTCCTGAACCTGACTGCTGTGAGTGTTCACTATCCACCTCTGCTTTGAGCCACTGTTGAGTCATTGACAGGTATCACTGTGGGAGAGTCGCTGTGGATGTCAAACCCTGCTGGCTGTGGCACTCTGTACCAAGCACCCAGGGTTTCCCATGAATACAGGTGTGGTATTTCACACCCAGACTCTCATTGACCCCACAGCCAGTAGAAATAGGAACAGAAACCACTTCCCAAAGTCAGTGCCAACAGAGCAGACTAAATTTACTGGATATGCTGTACTCATAGAAGTAATCGACACTGTTATAAATATTCTGAAACAATGGACTGGTTTCACTGGATGATTTCTTATTCCCCCTAAAAAAAACTTTGTTAGTTTATCCTCACAAACAGGAAAAGAAAACTGTATTCCAGTATGACAGAAATGTGAGGCTGTGGTTCTTTGTTTAGCTTAAAAAGCAGAGTATTCATCCATTTCTTTAGCGGTCTGGTAGACCTCAGAGAATTGGTCCTGATGACGCAAATGTACTCCAGAATGTCTTGAGAAAGGATTGGATGTCCAAAAATATATTGCAGTTAAATGCAAATTAAACCCAATGTTTTTGACTGAAAGTCATGGTTCAGCTAAATCAGCATATTACCATTTGCAATATTTTTCCACAAAGCAGAAATGCTTTTGTCTCATCCCATCTTGACTTTTAATGCCTTTAATGCCTGGTCATGTTTATGAATCAATCACTTATAGCAGGTTCAGAATTCAGCGTTTTGAATTCTCACCGGTACAGATTACACCTGTCCTTTCCCACTAGCAAAGACATTCATATATTAGATCTCTCCCCTTTACCCTTCCTCAACACACACGCACACTGATTCTGTGCCACCCTACAAAATCAAGCCAACTATGTCACTATATTGCATGTTATTGTAACAACATGCTTTCATAAATTCCAGTTCCACACACAATTTCTGTAGCTGGGATTCAGAGCCTCATCCAAACATTTGAGTGCAGTCAGAGCAGACCGCTAGAGCCTGAGAACGAATCTTTTTTGCAGAAATAAATGTTTTATGAAGGTCACAGAAGTGAACCAGCAGATATGGAGAGATTCTTGGCCCAAAGCCAATATATTGTAGATGTAGTGAAGGCCCACAGTAGTGCACAGATGGGTTCCTGCTAGTCTGGGTTAAAGGAAAGAGAACTCTGTTTCAGATCCCAGACTGGATTGTTGCCTTCCTTTATGAACTTAAGGACTGAGGTACAGCAGTGGCTCTCAATGTCATCCCCGGTTTATTGTGTCCCACCGAGTGGCAACACCACCTCTATGTGACTGGTTCAGAAATGTATTCAGATAGGAAGGAAGGTGAAACTTGGAACATAGCTTTAAAATTGACATGTCACACTCTCATGTAGATTCAGCATAATACACAATGTCCCATTGAAATACATAAGAGGATCATCACAAATTAGAGAGGCACAATCCGTCTTGATTGCACAGCCAGCCTGCAGGGGTCCAGGAAGCCAATAGGAGACAATGTAATAAAGCACAGACTGCCTTAGTGCAGACTGAGCCAGAGCCATGAGTTAGAGTTTGCTAGTTCTAATCCAGCTCATGTCATTAGCCGATTATGACCGGGAGACCACAGCAGTGGCTCACAAGTGGCAGAGCACTGCCTGCCTGGGGTGGGCTAAAATCAGCAGAACTTCACTAGGCTTGTCACTAAAGAGCTTCTCCTACTGGCTTCTCAGGATTCTGCAGGCAGGCAGTGCAGTTGAGAGGGACATTTCTCTCCTCCAATCACCATTAATCCTATTCTACGGGGTGAGTAGTAGTATACAATTAATTTAATTAGCAGACCCTTTATCCAAAGTGATTTACACAGCTTAACATTTCTACATTTCTATATGGCAGATTCCATATACACTCTTCTGAGGCTTATGAATTCTATAATTGGCAAAACAATATAAATAATAAATATAACAAATTGTGCCCTGAAAAAAACTGTTTCAGTTCTTACTTTATTTAACACGCTATTTATCTTCCAGGAGACTATTTTCTCAACAGGTTTTTAAGTAGTATTAAGTTCACAGTATCACATGCTTTGCCAACGATTGAATGACCTTCAATGGCAAACATTGATATTGGTGAGTTTCATTCAAAAGGTGAATTTAAAAATCTACGTTAATAAATAATATCTCTAAAATGAATACTCACATTGGTAAATGTGAGTATACTGTCATCTCGCGTTGAAATGGTAACATGACCTGTACGCATGTTTTAGAGAAACTGAAAATAATTTAAACACGTATGAGAACCAAGTAGCACTCTAGAAATTTTAGGTCTACCACGGATGACGGAACAATTAATAAAACAACATTTTACCCAAATGTTACTGATAACATGATTACTAGATTTTCCAATAATTTGTTTACAGCCTCTTCGAAGAAAATTGACATGTTACGCCAACAGCGGAATAGCGGAACTTAACATTAAGAGGAGCATGGAGTAGGGGGACATTCTACGCGTTGAACACGTCTGACCTCACGAATTATGTCAGAAGATACATAATATTTGATCATATACTTTAGGAACTCGTGAGTTATCGGTGCTGTCAAACAGGGAACCGCATTTGGAACATGTTTCAGAATGTTGCCAGATTAGCGTCAATAACTCGCAGTCGTTACAGTGCCGGAAAGTGTTTATATGGATTCCGTGGTGCTGGACTCATGCCGACGTCTTTTGCCAGGTTTTTGGCGGACGATGCGAAGGACAACGAAGAGTCCAAAATGTCTTTCGACGATTCATTACTGGAATTCCTAGTTTGTCCACTTTCCAAAAAAGCCTTGAGGTCAGAACCTTTCAGCTAACTTTGTTTCTGGTTGTCATTAGGTGTTGCTGAGAATTTGAGTAAAAAATAGAATGAGTTAGCTGGATAAATAATAATGTTTTGCGATTTAAATGGTATCTTTTGGATGTCAGAATCTCAGATATTGCCGAATTAAAAAGGCTTAACAATGCCGAAATACATAAAGGTGCGCAGTTGCACAATTGTTGTCTAAATACACTCACATAGTACCAGAATCTAAATATCACCTTAAGAATGTTGTAATTTTTCCGTAAAGGTTCACTCGGCGAATTCGGTTAAGTTGTTTTGTAGATTTTTTGTAACTTTTGTTGTATACTAAATCTAAACCAAGATGTTTATTTTACTTTACCAGGTATGAAAGAAAGACCAATGAACTGATCAACGAGGAGCTTGGCATTGCCTATCCCATCATTGATGGAATTCCCAATATGATTCCTCAGGAGGCTAGAATGATTAACAAGAATCCAGGAGAAGAGCCAACACAAGCATAGGTTCCCTACAAATGTCCTAAACAAATTCAGGGCTGTAAATTTGCTTTTGAATTGACTAAAATTCATTATTATTCAGTAGTTCCTACTGATTGACGTTATGCTTGTGAGTGTGAGTGAGTTTGCCTCCCTCTTATACTGCTATGGGCACAGTGTGCTTTTAAAACTCTCCTAAGTCTAATTCATAGCCTTGGATGAAAATTAAGCAATAGAAACAATGATTGCATTGCTATGGATATATGATTGTGAGATTAAATAAAGTTTCTTTGTGAAACAAGGCATGTGTAATGAGAACTGTGTGTGTAACATTTAGATGACTCAAGTCTAGGTTGCTTCATTCTGATGAGAAATACATATGCGCTTAACATATAAATACTTAAGTTTCTTATTTTAATCGAATTTTATCATTGCCAATATATCCAATAGAACTTAACAAATGCAAAAATCTCAATGTCAACAAAGTAACTATTAATGAAAAAAGATGCTGAAATGGTTTACCAGTAAGTAAATCAAACACAAGTGAAGTGAAATGAAACAACTTTTTCTTTTCTTTTTTTAAGGTCCCTAGATAGTGTTTCAGAATTTCTCTGAATAAAATTTGTTTCAGACAAATTTGTTACACAAATTTAGAAATATGTGAATACATGAACAAAACAATTTATCTGAAATTCAGGAATATTGAAATTTGAAATTTTACATATTGAATAGAATTTTTAAAATACTGTAAGCATAATGAATAACCAGATACAACATGAACAATTATAGGCTGCTTGTTTCTTATCTTTTTACATTACTGTAGTCAGCTCATGACGGATGGGAAAAACTTAGCTCTGTTACTGTTACTTCTTGGTAATCCTCTCTGAAGTCTCACAGAGCTTCATTAGGGGAGACTGAGTCTTTGGGGAGTCCCCTTCTCCCTTAACCCTGAAGAAGAACGATTCATTCAGCTTCGTCTGAATGACTTTTAGCTGAGAAATATCAGCCTTGCTTCTTGCCACACCGTCGTTCTCCTCATTCCAATCAGCACTGGTGACCTTGTGGTTCAAAGGGCCTTCCTCACCTTTACTACTCGCTCTTGATGATGTGCAGAACAACTCAGGCTCCATTCGGGATCTTTTGGGCAGGCTGAGGTCAACCGGTTGCTTTGAGCACAATGCTTTTTGGCACTGCTTTTGAAACTTCAAAAATGAGGAAAGCTCCGTGTAGAATTCGTCGGTCTGCGTGGCCCTCTCTGCGGTGGACCTGGCGTGGACGAGTGCCGGGAATGGCTGTGCCAGCATCTTGGTGTGCTCACATCCTGGCCCAGGGGTTCTCACATCGATGCTCTCACTGCTGGAACAGTCTGCAGGCACAAGGAATGTCTTCTGGGTGATAAAGAGGTCCTGGCTGTTACAGTTTTCATCTGTTTCGTCAGAGGCCTTGTGTCCTCCATCCCCTGGTTCATCCACAGCCACCTTATTCTCAAAGGTAAAGCACGCCTGGCTCAACACGGGACTCGAGGACAGTGTTATCTGTTTACAGTAGGATACTGAGCAAATATCAGAATCAAAAACAACCTTTTTTTTACACGGAGCCTTGTATATTTTCCTCTTCAGGATAATATCTGATTTACTTCTTTTGTCTTTCTGAAATGGAGGGCGGTCGTTAAACACAGATTTGACTTTCTTTCTTTTCTGCCTTTTTTTGTCTTCCCAACAGTGATCAGTATTCTCCTCCCATGAAAGAGCATTCACTTCTTCATTTACTCTGCGCTTGTGTTTATTGCGAATTTTGCTTTTTTTAGATTTCTTCTTTTTTTTCATTGTTGAAACTTTACAGCGCGCCTCAGCAGAATAAGACTCCTTTACTCCTTCTCTCTTTTCCATCGTCCTCTAAGAAATGAAAGAAGCAGTTCACCACATGATTCTTTTATCACACAATTCACCATTTAAAATAAGTAGCCCTAGCTATATTCAGGGGCAGGCAAATCAGTAGTGCTTAAAATGATACTTCAAAGCCCAGGGGACAACTGGATTTTATATATACATTAACTGTGGTTGCTTAGACAACATTTGTGGATTTGCATCTTGATTGGCCAAAGGCATATTTTAAATTAGAGCTGCCTAACATATTTCTTTGTAATTTCTTGATGCTGATGGTTTAAAGCTTGTTTTATAATATGTTTTTTAAAGCTTGTATACTGACAAATTTTTACCTTATTTTTCCCATTTTTTCTCTGTAAAACGAGTTAAAACAAAGCGCCAGCTAACAGATTGCAGCAACGCGAAAACCTGAATACATCATGTGGTACATTTTAGAGCCAATTGTATTTTGTAAAATAGCTTGGTTTAACAGTTTCAACCATAACCACTTTGATTGGATCAGTAGAGAAAGCACTAGAACACAGGGTATCCACTGCATAAATAAGAAATAATAAATGTATTAATTTAATTGTCTATCTAGCTGTCGCTTTATTCTGGCCTAAATTCATTGTGAACAAGAAATGTTATGGTTTTAAACCCAACTTTATTTCCAGGGACAGCAGAGACAGAGCTTCCTCATCTATTCTTAGCTGAGCGGTCTGTATACTACTAATCACTAAGGCTTCCGGTTATGCTGCCGAGATCCTAGCATATGTGGAACAGCTGAGTTTAATGACAGGACTGGCTTAATTAGATGTTACCCTATCATTTTTAAGCAGTTTAACTGTAGCAGGCAGCTTCCATAAGTAATCAAAAAACGTCACAGGTATGCTACACAGAACCGAACCAAAGCAAAGCCACCCTGGCGGCAGGAAACAACAATGATGTCAACAATATGTCATTCATTATGGTAGCTCTTAGCATCAATATACTACACTGACTTAAAATAAGATCATTTTGTAGTGGTTGTCTCACATTTTTAAGACTATAGTTGCATACAAATCGAAACAGCATTTTTAACAGATTTTTGGGAGTAATCAATGTTAATATAAAGAAAGCAGAGATGTTATTGCATAACTTCTGAAAATTGATATGAGAGCAAAACTTTTTTTTTTTTTATGGGAGGAAAACACTACCAGCTACCGGAGTTTGCTTTATGGTAACTCATTGTAAGTCCATATAAAATAATTATTTCCCCCCCCCTGTGTATTAGAACATGAAGATCTTGGTCTTACCAGATATTTCTCGCACTCCTCCCGTTCCTCTGGTGTTGGTGAGTTCCACTCACTCTTCCTCTGCTTTTTAGAAACCATATGATCTGAAATGTGATGAAATACAGGAACCATGAGACCAGTCAGGATTTCTCACTAGTGAAATCGGTTATTTACCCAAAACCCCTCATCATACATGTTTTGAGTAACATTTTGCAGATATACTTAAATTAAATAAAATTTTCATGTCACCTATATCAGTCTCGTTAAATTATTTCACATCTGACTATTTACTTTTCAGATATATGTTCAGAATATGAACTAACTGGACCTTTCATCAACTGTAACCTGTTACCTGAAATTACACCTATCTGAATTAACAACAACTAAAGGAAGACACTGGCTTGAAGTTAAAATACGTACTGGCTCTCCTGTGAACCGTTGCTTTGCACAAAGCCCAGAAAAATTACAACATCAGACATTCTGAGGTACGAAAACGCACAGCCTGCCCTCACGGCCAAATGTCGTCTTCGAAGTCAAACAATAGAGTTAATAAGCATTTGACTTTAAATTGTGGGGAGATATTACAAACAAATATGGTCATCAAATTTTGGCTCATCGTGGACTTTGGCCTATCGTAACTTTTTACTTTATTTTTACGTGGCATTTTCCGTTAACTTGACTGGGATACCCCATTTGTAAACTGTATATTTTTAACCCTAGGCAACAAATTATTGCAGTACTGCCTTTTTATCTATTTCCCTAATAAATTGGAAACCCAAATCTATTAAGTGTGTGTATATATATACTATATATATGTATAGTAGAATTGATCCTCTCACCTTGCGGCCCTTTCAAATGTTCCCCTTAGAAGTTCTACAGAGCATGCACAGAAAATTGGTAGTATCGAGGGTGCGCATGCCTTATTGGATTCTTTGAATTATATTAAGGTTTATAGTCATATGACTTTTATATATCAACTCTAATTTCGCTTTAATTGCACTCTTTAAAATACCTGCCGAAGAATACTAGAGTTCAAGAAGTCCTGGAAATATTTGTACAAAGACTGGAAGTTTTACTCGAACTATTTAAAGTAAAACATTTTGTAGGACAATTTTTTTTTAAATTTCAAATATAAAGCGAAGAAACGCCGTAGGGTAGGATTATATAACTTTTTAAAAGTTATGTCGACTTGAAAGGATTTTATTTTTTATTTGGTATCCGTGTATTATTTCCTGTAGATCACTGAATGTTGTGTTAAACTAACGGCTTGGCGACAAGGCGGTCAGTAATGGCGGTGTAACTATTTTAATGTATCCAGAAATGGTGAATAAGTTGAAACAAATCGACTGAACGCCGGGTGGCTGCAGTGCACACGTCGAAGTGGCGGTTAAATTCTACTAAAAAAAGCACGTTCCATTCGTATACATAGCCATATGCATTATTCCGTCTATATGGTATATTAATCAGTTATGGTATTCATCTGGCGAATGATGACTTTGTCGTATAACTCATATTTGTATGTACAGTATTGGCAAAAGTTTTAATTTGTACCCTTAACTTTGCACATTTATTACTCGAATGTAGCCTAATACATAAAGATTGGGGAATATCCATTTTGGGTCCTTCATAAGCAACATATGGTCAACATGGTACGATTCAGACGTATTCTACTTGAATTCCGTAAATGGAACTGTGCGCTCGGTTAACTAGGGCGCAAACAATACAATGTGACTTTCTGCCACCTGTGTGTAGTCACAAGGAGGAACATAGCAGAGGTATGCGATGGATGGAAGGTATTTATGTTTAAAACATATGCCATTGATGAAGTGTTTATTAGATTGTATATTAGGTAATGGGTAATGATGGATATAGTTTTGTATTGGCCGGAGCCTGGTATTGTCACCTCCCCTGGCTGCCTGAGGGGTGCAGTCTCCCTGTCAGGGTGATTTAGTGGTTTGATTTATATGTCATTGAGGCATTTATAGTCCCTGTCTGCTGTCTGCCTTATTACCCCTTCAGTAGTATTGTCTAAATATTACACAGGGATTGCTTTAAATGTCTGTATACTGTATGCCAGAACTGGTTTACAAGCTGAATATACAGATGGAAAATAAGGATGAAGCCAGTTGTATTTGAAGAATACACTTTTTAAAAATTACTTTGCTGTCCCTATTTTATATCTATTGGTGTGAAAGTTTTATAAATGCTTCTCCTCCACAACGGACTTCAAAAATGAACAGGATGTAACCTTGTTTCTTGCTACTATATCCATTAGCTGGATGTAAAATGTGGAGTAATGTTGTAAAACATGCCTGGAACAACGAACTGGCCGAGAAATCCCCCGCCGCAAACTACGGATACATGTGATCGGATTGCGTCTCTAGTTTTTCACTCTTGATTGTTGGTGTGCCTGGCTTATACATAAAACTGGCCTGGAAATATTTACTATGCTCAAAGGATTTGTTTAGTCTTGCGGAGCTAAAATGAATAACAAGTTAAAATTGGCCTTTTTTATTTTTGGAAGCAAGCATCACCCCATAAATGCTGAAACTCTTGGTTATGACCACAGTCTGTCCAGGGTCTGCAGACGGATTGCAATAAATCATTTTTCAAGCACTCAAACAATAGGGCCCTGCTAATAAAAGGAGGTGTTAATCTGCTTGTTATTGCCGTTGTACGTGATAATGCTTTGGTGATGCTCCTCTTTGTCCTGTGTCCTGTGTACCGCTTATACATGAGGTAACCCTCAAGAACCATTTCCCGGGCGGCGTCAACGGACAGAAGAAAGTTTCAGCTCATTCAAGACCCCTGACTTAGTCAACAGTCATGTGCGTCATTTTTTTAAAATCGTCACAGATTATGTTATGTTGGTTATGTCATTCTGCTTTTGTCAACTTTAAGCATGTATAGTGTTGAGGAGGATGTCTGACCAGAAAGTCCTCCATTTTTAATGATAAAGACTGAGCGTGTCTAAGTCTGCTAATGGCACTTTACATTTTTAATGAGTGGAAGAAATAAGAAACTTACTGAAATTTTTTAAATACACAATACAATTTTCAAAGTTTTGATTTGGTCCCAGCCTAAGTGAGTATAAGTGGTGTAGGTTATAACAAATTCACAGTTCATCGATAGATTTTCTTTTTCAAACAATTTTGATGAAAATTGGTCTCATAGTCACAGTTATATTTTGATGCTTTTGCTGATATTATGCTTGTTTATTTTGTAGTGTATGTTATCTCCTTTGTACCGTTAGTCTTTGTACCTTCTCGCAGTTCTCGTCGATAGGGCAAGGTAGCTCAGTGTCTTATCGCTCGTCACTCTGGATAAGCGTCTGTTAAATGTTTAAAATGTAAATGTGTTTTTACATTCATCTCTTGGACTCACATAGAGACTGTTGTGTTACAAGGCAGGTTTTCTTTGGTACTCCAGTAACTCCTGTCGGTTGTGAAGGGTCCTAGTGTTCTGACTGTTGATGTGTCAATTGCCAGCCCAGGACAAGCCACGAATGGCAGCAATGGCACCTTTGTTCCCCAAAAAAAGCTTACACTGTCACATAAAGACCTGAACAAGCTTGACATCAAAAGCGAAAACTAGATCGCCGACGACCTCGTGTTGGTGATTAATTGTGAGGAGGCTGTGACAAGTGTTACCGCTGAAGCCAAAACAAGCCCTGGAGTGAATATTCTGGTACTATGTGCAGTGAAGAGGCTTCCCTGCCCTGCTTCTACAAGGTCACGCATTGGTGTTCTGAATAGACAAGGAGTAATGACCACTTACAAACCACTTCTTGGATTGTTTGGATAATGGTGAGGCAGTGAGAATATGCTCTCATCTTGATATTACCCTTATTAGCCTCTTTTTTTGTTTGCTTGAGTTCTTGAAAGAGGGTTCGGGTTCCTCTTCCCATTTCCCCTCCATCAGATGTTCAGTGTGTCCCAGATGGAGTGGCATGTAGAAGATACAGTTTTATCAAGCTGATGTATTAATTCTATATAATGACCACATTATATGTCCTAAATCAAACTTATCAGGAGTATTTACATCTGGATTTTCCAGATTACTGATATTTTCTTTTATTATATATTAAAAGAGACTGCATGAAGAGTAATTTCTTTAGTAGTCTTTAACATGTGATAGCATAATAGTAAACAAGATTTATAAATCTGCACAAGGCAAGTGTCTCTACTCACCACTGAAGATCAGACCCATATGCAGCAACTAGGTGTGTGTGTGTGTTAGAGAGATCGAGAGAGAGGTGATTCCAAAAATTCCAAAGCAGCTGTTTTACATACTCTAAACAGTTTGTAGTGTCACGTGGGAGTGACTCCTAACAAGTCAGAGAATGCAAACCATCGCGCAGTGATGCCATGGTTTGTGTGTGTCTATGTGCGTGCATATGTGTGCATCCTTGTGTTTGTGTGTCTGTTTGCGTATGTGTATGCTTGCCTGTGAGTATCTGTGTGTGTGCGTGTTCATGTGTGTTTTATGAAGCCATTGTTTGTTGAATTTAGTTGAGGCATATCAAGCGTTGCTGCTTTAAAACCAGGACTAATTATTTTCCTATTTTAGAAAAAATAAATGTTATTCTAGACACAATGAAACCTATATTATTTGAACATCAACACTTGAATGTAAGAGCAGTGTGCATCTTCCTTAAAATCGATATTTAACTGATCTTATTGTGTGGAAAAAGAATCTTCAATACAACATTTATGAACAAATATAACATTTGATTTGCTTTAATTATTTACACATACGGCAGAGATTTAGCAAGCCACGTGCATGCTTTTTTGTTCTCCATTGCTGTCATTGTGGTAGAGGGTGACCTCAGTCAATGGATTGCTAATGGTACTTCACCTTAATCCTTTTTGAATTCTACTGCACACCATTGCTGCTGCATTCCATGGGTGAGATGGCCAGCATTGTGCCAGCATGAGGCAATGACAACTACAGTTTTGGGGTTGAAAGGTCCCCCCAGCCCGCCACCCCTGCGCTGCTATATACTGCTCGGAATTGTATGGACAGGTTCAGGGTCTCATGAGAAGGCTAAAAGCCTGTTTGATTGGTGGGTGTTTGGCTAAACACACCCTGCTTGCTGTCTGCCACTATATTGTCACCTGCAAGGAGGAGCACCACTACAGCAGTAACAGGGATGTGTCCATTTGTACATTTAGTATGTGTGATATTTAAACCTTTGTGAGTTGAGTTTTGTTTTATATAATGCCACACAAATGTTTTTGCACGCCTAAATACTTCTAAATCACCCTAGTTTCCTGCACACATGGGTTTGGTTAAAAACATCGTTGAATTAATAAACTCTTGTGTGAAAGCGGACATGGGCTGAGAATGGAGCTTCAGTGTCCCCGGAGTAGAAAGTTGCAGATGTCCTCTCATAACATCATGGACTGCCTGCAACCTTCCGTCATGATCTTTTTCCTCATGTGCATGCAGGAGGCATGCTTATTGCCCTGACAGAAACCCTAACCGGACCGCCAGGGAAGATCTATAGGCTGGACCTTTTTGGTTCCTCTCTGGGACTTATTCCCCGTGTCATGACATAGTCATTCCTCATCCACATTTAGAAAACTTCTCTCATAGCTGCCTAATGTGTCACTGTGGGCCTTTAAAAAGAGTAGCCTCTTTCCCACGGATCATGTAAGACACCTGTAGGTCCTGCTATCCATCTGAGGATGATTTATAAAATTAATATGGAGAGCAAGCTCATATGATGTGTTTTTGCGATATGAGGATATCTTGAGATCCTCCATCCGGGCTGTAAGTCTGTAATATTCCAGTGAGGTGCCCTGAGGCCAACACTAGAAGGATACAATTGGATGAGTGACTATGGAGATTTAAGATTTTACTATATCTATCATGGATATATATATGTATATACTATTTAAAGTTAAATAAAGTGTTTAATATTCGTAATATTAAGAAATATCCCCCTCTTTCGTATAACCAGGAACTGCTATGCAACTGTTATTTTTTTTAATCAGCTTTAACCAAGCGCATGACGATTTTAACCAAAATAAACATTTTAGGCTAGATAAAATGTATTAGTATGAAGTGTCTGTAGTTCCTGCTGGTTCAGAAAGAAGTCTCTGGCATTCTTTCCAACGGGTTTTTAATGGATTGTGAATCCATTAAAAAAACAAGCGCGCAAGATGTGCAAGTGAGAGAGCTGACGAAATAATTGTTCGACGCTCTCTTTGTCTTTTTAAATTTATGTTATCGGACTGCTACTTTGACGTCAATGCACGAACACAGACTTCGTGGACTCATTCAAAAATAATAGTACAACTCATTTACCCTAAGTTGTAGATGGTTTTCTGCTTCCGGGAAACCTAGTATTGGCCAAGGCTAGTCATAAATCTCTACTGAGTCGGTGGGTCTTTCTTTTTATGAGTTCCGCTCATTTAAAAGCCTCAGCTTCCATTAGTTGTACTAACCAGCCATTTTTAAATGTATTTTTTTCCCCCGGAACGATTCTACACTTAATTTAATTGCAATTGTTGTAATTTTTCATAATTGTTTATAGCAAGATTAAAGTCAAAATAAAAAAAACCCCATATGATATCACTTTTAATGTTTTTTTCTTTCTGCTTTTATTGAAAATACTGTTATAGTTTGATCTGGTATTTAGATTCAATTTTAAACACGGTTCAGGCCAAACAGTGATAGATCTGCCGGGGTTTGATGACCAATCCAAGTTTAAACAGTAAATACATCCTTGCTGATTTAGTTGATTTTGGCACATTTGTTTAGTATGGTCCCACGCAAAGGTGCTGAAAGCAGAATTAGTGGGAACTTTGCTGGGGCTGTTGTCATGCGCATGCCTGTCCACATCAAGGCACGAGGTGACATCAACACCAATAACTAAGGCGCCTCATCAATGACCAGCGGGGCTATAAAGGGAACTTTGTGAGTCTTACGATAATTTCAACTGATCCACAAACTGGGTGCACTGTGCCGCTCAGAATAACTTCTGAACTTTTCTAAAAAAACAAGTGGAAAGTGGTAAGTACAATCTGTACCAAATGTAATTATCTTCTAAATATACATTGGTTTAAGAATGGTGTTTGTTTGCAAACATGTTATCATAAGGGTTTAATAATTTAGCAGTTTATATAATAATAAACAGTAGATACAATTAATAAAATTAATAATTTGTATTGTTTTATTGTTTGTAAACCAAATGTGCCTTTTGAAGCATAAACGAAGAATAATCATAAGCACGTGGTAACTATGAATCTTCATTTCACAGGTTATTGAAATGTTTCCCTTCAGGAGTTTGGACAAAATAGTTTTCATTCTTTTCCTCTGTGTTTTGAACTGTTATTTGCAGTCTGAAGGAAAACCACTGAGGTAAGTCAATCAAAATGATTATGATTCCGCGTTTCATAATTATTTGCATTATTTGTGCTATATCATACGTCCATTTCATAACATAAATCACAGGCTATTATTATTTATTTTGTTTGATAAAAAGGCGTTTTAACATAGGTGTATAGATACCATGCGACTTTTTAAATAGCGAAGTATGTGTAATAAAAAATACCACTGATCATTGAAACGAATCTCTTGTATTTGACAGAAAGAGATCCGTGAGTGAGGTACAATTAATGCACAACCTTGGAGAGTACAAGCACGAGCAGGAGAGACAAGACTGGCTTCAGATGAAGCTGAAAGATATCCACACAGCCTCACTGAGAAAGGCGTTGCGTGGAGAAAGAGTTGGAAAGAGTTTGGGTGTTCGAGAGTTCAACCCTGATGAAGTTGAATATATTGTGAAAAAGTTTCTAAACTCGCCGTAACATTGTTTTTGTTTAGTTGTTCAGATTCAATGCAGATCGTGCAACGAATTTGAAAACTGAAATATGCCATTTATTATTTGTAGTTACATCTTTCGCAGCAGGTATTAAATATAAGATTTTATAGGTTTAAAATATTATTATGAGAAAATGTTCAATGGGCAGAGACAACCAAATAAGCACTTTTTATTTATTCCAGAATTATTCCCTACGTATTGAGTTCAACCGTTATATTATTTTGTTAATAAACTGTATTTATTTTGTACCGAGAAAGAAAGAAAAAAATAGAAATGTAGGACCAAAACGTATTTTTATCTGATAGAAGAACAATTGTTATACTTTAGTTTTTGTAGTTGCTATTTATAAAAATGACCTTGGTATTTTTAAGTGTTTTACATGTAGGCTATAAGTGCTACATTAAATGCATTATTACCTATTTTATTTGTTGCTGTAGTTACTAGCGCAAACAAATATTTTAAACAACACCACACATGTCTATTTATTATATTTCAAGGAAAATACAGTCCTTATTCACTTAAACTCTGATTAGCAGCTGAATCACACTTTCCTTCCTGTCTTTGAATCGAAAATCAAACGTATAAATGTTTCAGAATTGTTTAAAAAAAAACATTCAGCAAACTGTTCTTGTGCTAGTTGCCGTCGTCAAACTAAATGTCGATGATACCTAATACTGATTTAATCAATTTGATAACATTGTATACTTGAAGAATTTGTGAGAGTGCACTGTCCTTTTCAAAAATGACAATGGTACAAAACAAACAAAAAAACGCTATTAAGTAGCTACAATGTTATTAAGCCTTAGGCTGGGACCAAAAACATTGACAACCCGCTACACGCATTTAATTAAATTGTATTTATTACCGTTTTATTGAGTATTTTATTTCTTCTACCCATATAAGAAACAGCTATTAAATAAAGTGTGTCATATAAAGTGCAGCGGGTTGCCAAAACCTTTATTTTGTCCTAGCCACAGTTTGTATTGTCCTGCACATGGCATTTATGATTGGCCAATCATTATGTTTCGTTTCTATGGTAGCGGACTATATTCTCGCGATGCTACATACAATGTCTCGCGGGGGCTTCACTTCGGCCTGTCAGTTCAGTAACCAAACAGGATCCTATTTTTCAAATTAGTTAAGTGAAAAAAATACCAATGTGAATACTTGGCTTTAATGTGAAAAAGCTGCTCATAGGTTCAAGCTATATTTAAACACCATTGTCGATACCGAAAGGGTAAGGCATTGTTTATCGTGCCGTTTGCAGTAAAATAGATATTGGTTGAGACTGGAATTTAGCTAGTTCTTAGCTTTTGTTCGCTAGATTTGGTAGTCACATATTTTATACATTCGGTTATATATTTTATGTATAGAAAGTTAGGGAGTTGTGTAATGTCCTGGGCCATGTCTAGACTTTATCTCGTTTAAGAAACAGCTATGAATACTGTCGCGAACGACGACGTGTTGAATACGAGCTTTTAATTTTTATTATTATTTTGTTGTGTTGTTATTCGGTTTGGTTAGCTGTCAGACTTTAGGACACACACACACACACACACACACACACACACA
>JAOVYW010073438.1:0-20014 GCA_025775045.1 Hiodon tergisus
AGAGAGAGAGAGAGAGAGAGAGAGAGAGAGAGAGAGAGAGAGAGAGAGAGAGAGAGAGAGAGAGAGAGAGAGAGACCCCAAATCTCCCCAAAAGAGTTTTGTCCTTTTCTTGAGTTGTTCAGCCTTTCGGGACAATTTCTTTGCAGAGGTATTTTGTCATTTTTTATATTTGTCACTTTTTTGGGAAGCCAATGAGGGGGAACCAAGAATACTTTGTTTATTTTCTTACAGTTCTTGTTTTTATTTCCTAAAAAAATACTGGTCCAAAGGACCGTGAACTCAATCCAACACCCCTTGCATCACTCCCAAACCATGCAGACACATCAAGCAAAAAATTACATTCTGTGTACAGCGTATGTAAACCTTAAACAAGACTCACGTGATTGTACCAACGTGTTTAGGAGCTCTTTTTATATAAAACATGCATTAATAAACTAGATCTGGAGTATACTAGACGTGCATTTGACACAGTCACATTAACCAACACTGGTGATTATTTTGTCACTCTAAAAAGACTAATTATCATGCTATTACCCATCTATATCCACAGCCCCATTCTAGAAGAACAAAATACACTTCATGTTAAAGAATAACATTGAATCAACAAGTTGACATGAACAGTAAGGCTTGGTAGCCGGAAGCTTGGGGACTGGTCACAGGGAGGGGTCAGGGAAGTGAGCACTCAGAAAAGCAATTCTGAAACCTAAAACGCCTACAAAACCACAAACCACAAAAACGTCAAGAGAGAAAAAAGACACGCTTCTATTGTCCACAGCAAGCTGAAAATATTCTTCTGTTTGAGAAAGTGAAAACAAAAAGCTCTGATCTTAACATTATGGTATGTTCGTTAACTTAAACCAATTTGAAAAGACGGAACAATTCCGCAAAAACAAAGTCATTTTGAAAGAGATCTGGAACAGAAACTTATATTCCTCTTAGGCTAAATGCCCAGGCTAAGACAATGATAAATGTAGTAAATGGGATTTGTGATGAATGCTGAAAACATGCATATTGCTCACTGTCTATATCTCACATTGCAGAAGATATCGATTATCAGCTATCAGCACAATTCTGATACTTGCATGCTGCTCAGGCTGTCCTCAAAGAAGCTGTAGTCTGTGCGACATATGGGTTATAGTTCACACAACATATTGCTTGTGGTTCAGTGTAACGGCTTTGAATACAGGACTCAGATAAGTTTTAGAGAGGCCTTGCTGCATCAGTCAATTAATTACAAAAGGAAAACTCTTTTAAAAACTACAATCATTTTCTCTTACACAGACATTAACTCAACACAAGATTTAAATTGATCCCGTCCTCAGGAACCTCTCGGATTTTTCAAATCCCCACTTAGCTTACCCATTAAGATTTTACCCATTTTTACTAATAAAAACGTAAAATTTTGCTCTATGATCTCTGCAGGTACTCTCTACCAGGTCCAACCATGTGAAACCCAGACCGGATGCTGAAAGCATCCATATTGCTTGTGCAACAGCGCTACTAAATTAAGCAGTGTTTCGTCAGTTTATTTTGAAAGTGGAATAAAGTCCATTGTTTCTCTGCATAAACGTGCTGTAGGGTTGGATGTTCTGGTCCTGAAACATAACAAAACATAAAAAACAGCTGTAAGCTCCTGTGAAGAAGATAGTACCATTGGATATAGGTGTATATGCAATCATTAAAAACAAAAACAAACTGTACGCTGTTCTTATATTACAGAATATAAGATTATATAACTAAGCACTATCAATGGGGCAGCTATTGTAATATTAGTTATTATTAAAAATATATTTAAAATTTTGTTGTATTTTTTCGTGTACATGATTACACCATGAAAACCTTCCTTTAGACACCATTAACATTTTGGTTGTAACAATACACTGAAACTTACTTTCACTTACTGAATACACAGTCATGGCTATTGGGAGAGGTTTAAACTATTTATTGTACTCAATCATTTACAATTAAATTTTCATGACTTTTCCATGTTACTCCAAAAATAATTTTGATGTATGAGCATGTATTGAAACAATTAAAGACAAATTTCACCTCTGTACCTCATCAGGGGGAGAAGCAAATCCCTCCTCTTGTGCTTTTTCCCTGGTGGAGAAAAGAGAGCACTGAAAAACACGTTAAATCATATTTGCATAACTAATACATTTAACCAAGATCAGTAATGATTTCCTGTCTGTATTTGTTTAAATGGAAATGTCCAGAGAAACGCTATTATGTTCCTGGAACCATTCTGAGAAAATACGTGCTTTATGAGACGTGGCGCATCATCCTGCTGGAAGTATACATGTGATAAAGGGTCAGCAACAACATTCAGATGTGCTCAGTATGGCTCAGTAGGTATCAAGGGACCTGACATGTGCCAGGAAAACATTTCATACAACATTACGCCACCACTACCTTCTTTACCGCAGACAAAAGGCAGGATGGGTCCATAGATCATGGATGAGTTTTTCTGCTTATACCAAATCTAGTCTCTGCCATCAACGTGACGCAACAGGAATTGCGATTTGTTGGACCAGGTGATGTTTTCCCTCTCCTCAATTATTGGTGATCGTGTGTCCACTTGAGCTTTAGCTGATTGCAGTGGAATCCAGTGTGGTGCAATAACCTATCTGTGACAAGAATCAACGAGTTGTGCTTCCCCTAGATGCTCCCTAACTGCTGAGGTCTCCTTTCTATCTTTCTCTCTTTACAGTTATGATGATGTCACTCTGTGAGCTCACATCACCGCATGTCTAAGTGTGAGGTGGTTTTTTACACTAAGTTAATATGGTGCACAGTTCATTTTACTCAATTATTGTGGTGAGGAGCAAACAGATAGAAACGCAACGATGGCTACCAGCTTTAGACGGCTTTTAAAGATACAGTTGTACAATTACTGCTGTAAATTACTTGACATCCTGTTTGCACTTTTAGATGCCACCCGATGCCCCTTCATGAATGCCTTGTTTGTCCTTGATGATATCTTGCTTTTATGCTTCCTACATTTAGACTTAATGAACTTCCACGATTCTAAGCACAATCAAACACTACTCTCCTCAGACAAAAATATCTCCCTTGTCAGTAATTTGTGACATGGCATGCATCTTCATGCCTTTGAGTACAAACTGAAAATATCCAAGTTCATGAGACTGACTCACCTAATATCATGCAGACCTGTCCTCCACGGAACAAAGAGCATTACCAAGATAATAACTATTAGTAAAGCACAGAATACAGCTATCGTAAGATAAATTTTTTCTTCATTTTTTATTGGAGAACTTGTGACATTGTTGAAGTTGTAATTGGCGTCACTTTCTGGGGGTGCAAAAGAGGACAGAATATAAGACCCTTAGGATTTTACTTAGATTCCCAGTAATCACAGTTGGTCTAAACTAGTGGGGCATCTTAGAGGCGGAAGCAGAATATTTTATATGCAAGTATATTTGTTAACTAATATAAATAAGACAAATTCTGTATCTCAAATGCAGACTGTCCAGCAGTCTAACAAAATCATTTGTTCATAATTTTTATACATCCAAGACTGAATATCTTCTCAGGTTCCCCAGGTAGAAGATAGCTACAGCTCGCTACACCACATTAAACCACGCCTACCTTGTATAGACACATTAAAAATAGACAGATGGTTTCCATCTGTGTCCGTTATCTCACAGGTATAAATCCCTTCATCGTCGTGGCTGAAATTTGTGATGTGTAGAGTTGTGTTCTGCTCTCTGTGCTGGTTTAATCTGGGGCCACACGTGTTGTTCAATTTGTTATCCCATAGAGCCACCTGACAGTTGTTCCCATTGGTCAATATTACATTCCACCTTAACATGTTTGTTTCATTATCCTTTACATTTGGGCAAGTAAGAAAGGCACATTTTCCTCTTTCAAATGTCTTGATGTGGATCCCTTAACAAAGAAATAAAAAGTAAGTATTTCACACAAAAAGTTGTTTAAAAAAATAATCTGATTGAAAATTCAATACATGAAGAATGTTTAATAATATTAATTTCCATGAATAAAGAAATAATGCAGAGGGATTCTCCTGTCTGTCTACGTTACCCTCTGATTCAGTTGCATTTTCAATTTCCATGAAACAGTTACATTAACACATTGTTATGTAACTTATTGCTCCAACAATTAATCTTTAAAAAAAAACTTATGACTTTTTGTAACTTTACCCAAAGTATGTTGTTTTAGCCACAAGATATAACCCTATGATACAAAGATGAAATAAAGAGAATTCTACATTTCTACTTACCTTCAGAAAGCGCCTGTACTAACCACAGCATAGCCAATGCAATGCCTTTGTTAACCAACATGTCATTCTAATGTAAATACAAAGATACAGTGTCGGTTTCCAAGGCGCATCTAAATAATGACCTGTAACATCCGCTCTGGGCAGAGTTATCTACAACAGAAAGACCCAGAATTAAAAAATGGGTGGAGCCTAGGGGATGGCCAGAGAGGATGAGATGTTTCTGTTAACCAGAGGGTATTTTTTTCTTCTCCGTTATGAAGATACAGTGCATGTAAGACAGAGTGCCTTCTGTGTTCATGTTTGGGTTCTTAATTTGGAATCGGAAAAGTCAAAAAGTCCAAAGTCATCCTTGTGTTACATTAACCAGAGAGACAACAATGGCAAAAACAATGTAAATAAAATGTATGATCACTAAACAGTAATTTGCTAAATAACCTATATATATATATATATATATATATATTGTGGCAACCCTGGGGCTTACGGATGGCAGATGCGGCAGGAGATATACATAAAGGAGATAACAATTAACTAACTGTCTCATATCTTAACAGAAAACAAGTCTTCCGTGGAATACCCAAACGCGGATTCTAGAGACGTAACAGGAAGCCGCAACAGAGTACTTTATTTCTCATTATCTTCAGAAAAAGAAAAGATTCCATACACCTCACCACACACAATGTAAGCCCTGATGTGTTAAACTGTGTGTTATACGACAGTGATTACAGAGATACAGTGACAGTACTGTGGGGGAAGGGGGCAGGGCTGCACCTTCCAGTCCATTTTCTAGTGTGAATGTGGGTCTTAATTAGATGATTGAGCAATCTGCACCTGGCTCACATTAGAAATTGTGCAGGCCTAAAAATGCCTAAAAAAAACAAAGGCAGCCAGTCTCATCAGGGCTGCAAGACAGGAACCTGCTTGAGGGTTGGCAGCCAGTGTTTGAGAGACAATTTTGTATATTGTGATTTGATTTCGGTTGAATAAAGTGCATAAATGCCATTTTTAAGTGTCAGTGTTTTGGGGGCAAACGATCACATGGGAGACCACGGAAATGCGCGGACTGTTTGGGGCTTGTGTGATTCTCTCAGCATAACGAAAGGACACTTCCTCTAAGGTTATTATCGTTATCAGTGTGGTTTTTGATTCTCCATCTGAAAAGCCCCCTGCACAAGATAACGAGACACAAACATTTGACAGAAGCTTGCATGCTTTGTTTTGCAGAATGAATGCATCAGACATACGCAGTAAAAAAAGGCAACAGCAACAAATACACTCTACTCTGTTTATATTTATTACTCTAACGTATAGCAAATTGTCATGAATATTTTCTCTATCATCGAATTGTCTTGGGTTTGGTTTGTATGATGTATATATGGTCCTGTTTCTGCAGTGTTTAATATAACAGTTCACATAAGTACTGCTGAGTCACTGCTCTCAAAGTCACTGACCACCAAAGCTCAACCGGTTGGTTTATCAGGGTAGAAAATGTGTATAACGATTTGTAGTGGGTTTTCGTTCCTAAGCGCACTAGGCAACGAATGAGGACTAGCAGCTAGTAACTAGTTAATGTCAGTTGATAAAGCTTCTGTGTTATCCTAGCCGAAGTTGACACAGCAGGTGTCCATTTACGCATCATAAAAAAATATAAAGAAATAATTTGAACACTGACAATCCTGCTGCTTCAGATATTTCAGGTAAATTGACATACAAATAAATATGGGTTAGATAAAGTTCTGTCAACTGAAATGTCTCTTTCCTCAAGAATGCCCGTGTACTCTAATTCAATTGTAAAATTGAAACTGACCTTTACAAAACTTTTAAGGGTATTGACAATATTGTCAAATCCCAACTTTTGCATAGCACCCTTCTTTACCTTGAGCGCAGCTTATCATGTGATTTGAAATTATCATTTAAACATGGCTGTCTGGAGAGGTTGAACCTATTTGTTTTACTTCTACAACCCCCCCTGCCAGAAAACTCCTATGACCAACAGTGCTGCTACTTGAATCAGCAAATTTGAACCAATTCTCATAAGAGGAAAATCCTCATAACAAAAGAAAATACTCAAAAATTGAAAACATTTTTTGGTTTTGGAAGCACATCGTGCAATTAAACAGTAACAAGGAAATCGTCATATAAGAGGGGTTGGTAGCTGGTGGACAGAGCAGCCAGTCGACTCCACAGGCCCCAGGACCACTTAGAAACAAAAAAATAAGTGGGGCAGAAGCCCACCATGTTAATCACAACTGCCTTGTCCCATGTGTTTGTCCTGAGCGCTACCCAGAGCGCTCTCTCCAGCACTTTAAAAGTAGATGCATTATACAATGTTGAGTAAAAATCCCAATAAAATCCTATTTAATTCCAAGTTGTAACATTCAATAGGTGAGGAAATCCAATATACTCATGCAAGGCCATGTATTTTTTAAATGATAAGATTTAAAAGAGAACACATGAAGATATTAACAGACAAAAAATATATAAGATTACAAATACTGTCTAATAGCGTAGACAGGGATTCTCCTGTCTGGCTGATTTCCTGTTGCATTTTTAATTTCAGTGATATGGTAATGTCAACACCCGTAAAAAGCTTTTTTCCCCCATTCTTTCCCCGATTTGGAATCTTTGGTTGTGCTAATCTAATGCATCTCGGCTCATTGCCATGACTCCCACCACCACATGAAGTGAGGGTGAGGAAGTAAAACTAGTCTGCTCCCAGTCCTGGTCTCCTTTGAGCCACACATCGGTTTTTCACAATGCAGGGTTCACATGACTTATCTCAGGTTGACTATCGCTCCAGCTACAGGACTATGCCCCTCAGGTTCACCTTCACCATCATAGGTCCAGATGCATGACATTAAAAGCATTCATGGTTCCTCTTCAGAACCATAAGAACTGCACATAGTGCACAGATTCAATATTAGAAGCTCTGTACCAAAGACAGTGATGTGTTAAAACGGAGCAGATTATGGAACATAACATGGTTTTTAATGTGGTCACACAACAGAAGTGGACAGACAGAAGGTCAGAATACATTTAAAGTAAATAATTAAGTGTCACTGTATGATTTTTAGAGTTCAGAGAGTAGATCCTCATCATTGTCACTGTGAGTAAATACAAACACTTTCATTTGGGAATTTTAAGAAAAGTTCAGTGTGAGGAGCATTCAGAACCAACATTAAAATAGCAGATTACAAGAAATCGCACTGAAACTCAAAATTAAAAAAGAAAAAGTACTTTGATAAGCCTTTTGGCATTTTTGTCTTTATTTAAACTGGACTGTGGTATGTACTATTTTTCTACTTTGTGAATAACTTAACACACCTGAGAGGGTTTGTCCAACATTCAACTTCTGACTTCTGGACTGTTAGTGGTTTCCTCCTATGGTCTCCCTCACAGATGTTATAAGAAACACATTTAGCTCGTTCAGTTCTGTTTCTGTTTTACTACTCAAAACATCCAGGATTCACATTTTGTAGCTTGCCATTATTTTCACTCTCCTCCTTTTGCTTTCTCTCTCTATGATCTGGAGCTCCCCTGGTGGTTTTCAGCGTGCTCAATTCCTCATGCAGCTTTCACTGATGGAGTGTAAAAGCAGTGGTTACTGCGCAGCTGAAGACAGCCTCACACAGTGTGTTTCTCACTGTAGGGTTATGTCCTTAAGTGAAGTAATGCAGTTGCTGACTGATGAAAGCACCACAAAAACATTAATCAAAACCAAGCTATCTTTCCTCCTCAAGACAGCCTGTTTCGTCATCGTTTTCTCTTGTCTGTTTGCTGTTTATGTGTTTATCATGTAGGTGCGTGCATGTGTGTGTGTGTGTGTGTGTGTGTGTGTGTGTGTGTGTGTGTGTGTGTGTGTGTCTCAGGGGTTGAATAGTTCAGTAGATGAGACATATATGGAGTTGACACGCTGAACATAGCTGGCATAAGGCTCTACGTCCTCCTCATCCTGAAATACAATAAGACTTAATGCTGGTAAGGCTATCTTCATATTAATAAACATCTTTCAAATGGATTCTGAGTAATACTTTAAATGTAAAAATAAAGTGCTACAAAAACACAAACTTTATAATATACAAAATCAACATTGCATGCAAGATGTTTTGCAGGGTGTAGACGTATACTACATCATTTTTATTTTCTCCCCACAATTAGAAACAGTTTTTGATCATTTTGCCAATGGTGATTACCATCACTTTTGTCCATTTATCCAAACATTTAGATTTCAACACTTCATCTGTTCATGGTGCACAGGATGGCATGTTAGAAGTACCAGCTTTGAGATGGAATGTGTCTACTTTAACATAATACATAAACTTATTTTCAAAATGTAAAGATTTCAAAATCTACCTTAAACAAGAGACAGGCATTTTGCAAACAATGTAATTGACCAAGCATATACATACCGTTGTTGTTTTTTGTTGTTGGGGTGTGAGGATGGTTGGCTTGCAGCCATTTCTGACTGTAGCACTGGTTGTTGGGAGAAGAGATTAATAATTAATAGGAAATAGTCATTCATAAACCACAAATGGTAAAACCTAGTCTCCGGGTGAACATTGCCCATTCTGATTTCTGAACAAAATATTAAGTTCAAGTTAACAGTTAACATTGTTAAAAATACTATTTTTCCAGCTGAAATATTTTTTTAAAACCCAGAGCTAAATGCAAGAAAAACTGGAATTTGTTCTCCAACCCCAAAAAAATTGAAACCAAAAATTTAACATATTGTGGCAACCCCGGGGCATCAGGACAGAAGCCGCATCCCCCTCAAGCTAGGGGGCAGGTACGTTCCCTCCCCAGCAATTGCCAGCACAGCTGACACGCATCGGCTGATTACGGAGGGAAAAGGACAAAAGCCGGCGGTTACGAGGAAAAGATGTCGGCGCCGGGGAGGCTACAAACGCAAGCCGAATGCAGGTAGCAAGCGCCGATGGTAAAGCACTGTGCTCTGTCTTACAGACCTGGCTGGCGACGGGTGAACGAAACCCCGCAAATTCCCTCGAGCGATGAGGACGAGATTCCTTTTTTTTCAGATGTCATTCGTCGTTATTTGATGCCCCGATCCGGGAGGAATTTTCTTTGTGTTTTTTCAGTGCCTTTGTACCCCGAACCGGGAGGAGTTTGTGCTGCGTTTTCCAGCACAAGTGTGCTGAATAAAAAACCGTGCTCGTATTCCGAGTTAACCCGAGCATTTTTTGTGCGCGTTCCTCTCTTGCGTGCGGCGCAGCCAGTTCGCTCCGTGGTTGTCACAATATTGAGTAAAATCATTTAAATTTTAAAAAAACAATAACCTTATTTTGCTTGGGTGTAATCTAACGATGAAAACTGATAGAATAACCCCGATACCGAAAACCAGTCCCAGCAAAATCCATATCCATGAGATGGACCCTAGAAAAGAAACATACATGGGGGTTAGTTAGTGACCAAACCAGTTTTCTGGTCCTTACTGGGTCACAGCCAGGGCAGCCAGTGACAAGTTTCAATTCCGCACCTGACACCCGACTCTCAAAGGCTTTCACAACCAGTCATGTCATACTTATTCATCATATAAAAAATGCATTTTGTTTTTCCAAAATTACGGTTCTTCCTGTTACTCCAGATAGTGTAAATCAATTCCATGCCCTTTAATTCATGTTATGAGAGAAAATAGTTCTGATACGTTCTAAATGTGATTCCTGAGCATTTGGTGCCAAATGTTATGAACTAGCATCTGCAGTGTTGAATCAAGCCACAAAATAAATAGAAACATTGATAAACCATGAAACATGGCCTAACATCTAAGCCCTAGTGGAAAAATTGCCATTCAAAATGCAAACATGTGTCAAAGGCTATTTTACAGCCAACCCTGGAGAACTTGAGGCCTAGCAAACATAACCCTTAACATTAAACCTAAAATATACATAACAGGTTTTTCAATTGTACTGAATTATGAAAAATTAATTTATAAAATGTTTGTTTGAATTTACCTGACTTTTGTGGGTCAACAACATGAACATTTTGTTAGAGCTTAGGGACCAAATAATAACTTTGACAACCCGCTCATCACATTTACTACAATTGTATTTTCTTTTTATTTATTTATCATATTTCTTCCACTAATAAAAATTCAGTTCTGTTAAATACTGTCATGGAAAATGTGTGATTAGTGGGTTTCCAAAGTTTGATTGGGGCTACCCATGTTATGCCAATGAGTGCACACAAGCATACAAAACGATCTCCTGCAGGACAGAATTTCAATGATTCTGAGATACAGGCAACCTCTAACCTGAACGTAAGGTTAACTCTACGTGTCCCAGTGGCAAGCTGGGATGCATCACATCGCAGGTTAGGTTGTCAGTGGAGATGTTGTCAGGCAGGACCAGGTGGCTCTCCACAGTGTAGGAGCCGTCTGAGCTGAGTATGGAGCTCTGGGTCACAGAGGAGTTCCATGTTGTTCTCCATGAGATGGAGGCAGCTGGTTTACCTCCTGCAGCAAAGCACACAGCCACCCTCGTACTGTTGTACTCATCCACCCTGATGGAGGTCCGTGGTGCTGCTAGAGGACAAAAACATAAAAAAATGTGCTTAATGTGCTTTCCAGAATGTGCTTAATTTTTTATATATAAATATTTTATCTGTATTTACACGGTGGTACACTGTATAATTATGTCAATACAATATTTTATTCACTTTTGATATCTTTATCATAAATGTTGAAATTATTTGACATACAAAAATGTTAAAATGCTGTTTTAAGACAAATCTTCTTCCTTACCTCTTGCAGACACATTTATATCTGCTGTGTAGTCTCCACCCCAGTAACTGGTCTCACAGTGATAAATTCCTTCATCGCTGAATTTGAACTCAGGAATGTAGAGGTAGGATTCTCCCTCTGTGGTGTTCTGCAGCACTTTTCCATCCTTGCACGTGTCAAACTCACTTGCATTGCTGCCAATCGTAATTCTGCAGCTCTTTCCACTTATTTTGATATTCCAAATGTTGTAAATCATCTCACTCCATGTCTTATTGGTGCAATTTAGACGGACACTGCTACCCCGTTCAAAGACCACACTTCTATAGTCTGTATGAATAAATAAAACTATATGAGCAAATAATAAGTCAGAAACCAAATGAAAGAGTCCATGATCTCTCACTCAACTTGTTGTGAGATGCCAATTGTGACATACAGTTTACAAGCACACAGGATGTTACCAGAACCACAGTCTGTTTTTAATTTTCAAGCCTCATCCAGACATTACAGGCTGCGTAAGAAAGGGGGTACCCTGCACTCACTGTACTGCTCACAGTTTGACGAGAGGAAATGCCTTCCACTTCCCCTATCTTAGAAGGGCATCTGTTCTAAAAATACTTTCTCTGCTGGCAATGTGTCTGTGCTGGCACCTTTGTAATGAATGGTTCAACATTTCGCAGCCGTAGCTCAGTATGTGATAAAGACGATAAATACATTTTTCACTCATTTATATATTTCAAGCTAGTGCAATAGTGTCTGGATAGAAGCTAGTTTAACAAAGATATTGACTTGAAGTATACCTTACGTACTAGTATTTACAGCAGATATGTCATCTTGTATTGTTAAATATAAAAAATTGAACAGAACATCAAATAGTAGACCGCGCGCGTGCATGTGAAGACATGCCAATCCACGGCAGGGGGACTGATTTCAGCACAACACAACACAACACCAGCCCTTAGTTAGAAATGAATTAAATATATTCTGATCAATTCTAGTCATTATCCTTTGATTCAAAAAATTTATAGAGTTTTTTGTTTTCTGTGACACAGGTCGATTGTTATTGTACTATGTATGGCACTTCAGTATTTCCAAACAGGACCCCTGAATAGGTCCTTTAAACCACTGCATAGGAAGCAAATCTCTCTGACATCTATATTTTGCCATCTTTTGGTACCAGGTATTGCTGTTGTTGTCTTTTTACAGAGGGGTCAGGGATCAGAAGTTACTCCACTGTGCACAGTATATCCTATATGATATCAAAGAACTGTGCAAGTGAGTCTGATCTGATTGGCTTTTCACACAAACGCCAATCAGTAAACCAACAAAAAAGGGAATGATTAAGTAATGTGAGAAGTTAAGATAAAATGACTGATATTGTTTTTGAGTCACTTCAACCTCCGCTTTTCTTTGTACTACATTTTCCTTTTACTATGACGATTGAATTGCCAGAAGCTGCACAACTGATAAATTACGTTCCATGATGCAGTGATTTGCTGTATAGGCCATGTTATGTGTTTTAGTTACAATTCTGTTCCATTGTGTTAATTCTCTTGATAAGGTATTTACCAACATATTAATTGTATCAGATGAGTATCTAAAAACTTTGGCAAAAGCCAACAAATAAAAGTTGTATATTCAAATCTATTAGTCAACTTGATGTTTAAACGTACAAAATGTCTTGGTAATCATTATTTTTGTATTTATAATGTATATGAGGTATGTAAAAATTTGAGCTTTATTTAGTATAATTGGCGTAGATAAAAAAATTTCATTTTATCCAAGTTTCTAAATGTATCTTAACTTTTAATAATTAAAAAAATACATTTTGGTTACAATTTCCCCAGAGATATATTTAAAAAATGATGGCCTTAATCCACCTCAGGGTAGTGGATGGCACTATTCAAAGCTCAACCAACATGCTGTCTCTGCTACATAATAGAAGGGAAGAGGTCTCTGGGAGACTCTGGAATGGAATGTAAATGGCAGAAGACAACATGAATTTGATACCCATGGACAGGACACCCACAGGCCACAGACCTGTGGAAAATCCAATTGAAACATTTGAAGGTTCAGCATTGCCCTGCATATCAAACTGTTACAGATACAGGTGCATATAACTGTGACCAGATCTTCTCCCATTTGATAAAACTGCTCCTGCATGAAGCCTACCATACACAGGTTGGCTAGGTGCTGAATGACCATCATAAATATACTATAAACATATACACACGCAAACACTTATACATACACATTACGTGAATTTATGCATGAATGATAAAACTTGTTTATTAAAAATATACATCCCTGGAATTACATCTGCTTTGATATGTGATATTTGAAAGTGTATCAGTAATAAGCACTTTGGAAATATGAGCAGTACACTTTTCTGCCTTTGAAATCAACTTGTCAGAACAATTGTAATTTCAAAGAAAACAAAATTTTTTCCTATTCATACCTCTCAACATACATCATCAAAGCAAGAAAACGTATTTTTCTGAATTTGTACTGAAACAGGAAATGAATAAGACATGCCTACTAAACTCTTAAGTAGAGCATACTTATATACAATACTGAGCAAAAGTCTTAGGCATCCTAGCTTTTTTACACAAATGTAGTAATTACATTTTTTGTCTTCTGCATTAGTGTATCAGTTGAAAAACTATTTTTTTTAGATGTCCAAACATTCTTTTTCTGAAAGAAGAGCAAGGAATTCTGCTTCAGATGGTATGGTCTCCACAGGGCCCTGATCTCAACATCATCGAGACTGCCTGTGATTACCTGGACAGACAGAAGCAAGGCAGGCAGCCAAAGTCTGTTGCAGTACTATGGCAAGTTCTCCAAGATGCTGGGAACAATCTACCTGCCGATTGTCTAATAAAACTGCGCAACAGTGTACCTAAGAGAACTGATGCCTTTTTAAAGGCAAAGGGTGCTCACATCGATTAGTGATTAATTGTTTTTAAAATAATTCTGCCCTTTATAGCATTTATTTTATATCGAGAAACGTTTCATTTCATTATTTTTGAAAGCATCTTCATTTTACAAACTTTTTTTACAAGTCTTTTGCACAGTATTATATATAGAATATTTTAAAATACTTTACTCAAAAACTGTTATTTACATTAAAAAGGTGGGTTAGACAGGGACAAACAACCTTACCTTGGATTAGATTCCTGGCGACAGAAGTGGAGAGAAGGAATATAACCTTTAAAATCCAGGTACCCATTTATCTTGCCTTCGTAGGATTTGTTGAATTTCCACACCTTTCTCCCTATATATTGCACTATTTTTTACTGTACAAATCAATAAAAAAAATTCTCACCGCTCTGGAGAACTACCAAGGTACTGTCATCTTTACCATCACAGGTGAAGAACTGTCAGTTGTTTCCTTGAGCCTTAGCCATTCTCTTCAACACAGTCACATGACTAGCTACAATGTGTAATGGGAAACATGTAACATCCTGGGCCATTGTGCCTCAAATCTTAGACAGACTCAGAGCTAGTGTTGTTTACCATCAGCTAGTGTTGTTTATCAGCCATGTGCAGGGATCAGTCAATTAAGCCAGCAATAAGATTTAACTTCAATTTATTTCCACGCTTACAGTCATATTATAATCTGAATGCTTGTTAAGTGGGCGGCTTCCTGTTACATCTGCACTGCTACATCTCAGGGAAATGTACGTCATGTCAATTTTTTTCGTTTCTTTTTTTAGAGCTACTCAATACTTTTGAAAATCAATTCCTGCTTGGTCCCCAAATTTCATTTTCCATATTAAATTTCAAAGAGAATTAAAAGCTGAATTTTGTACAATGTGTTACGAAGTGTTTTATTATTTCTGTACAGCTTGCAATTGTTTTCCCAAACAGCCGTAGCATTGTAATTTCTGCATTGATTACTCATTAAATGTGGTCTGATCTTCAATAATAGACAAACACAATCTGACTAAATAAATAACGCACAAACAGTTGTACTTTTCACATTTTTTTAAGACATTGAGTAATCATTCACAGTGCAGGCTGGAACAAGTAAGTAAACCCCTGTTTACTTTAGTTTAGTTTAGTTCAGAATGCAGTTAGCTAAAAATCTAGGTAGAAGTATCTGCTGTTATGTCATGGCTATTAGTGAACGGATTACGGTGTATTATAGTCATCAAGCTTTTGAAATATTTTTCTGAAAATTATATTGAAAATATGCGTTAATAAATACATTGTATTTTATGTTATTTTTTAAAGAGATACATTCTGGAGTGTACATATTAACCTATATTAACTTGGTATTCGAAGGGTCACACTGAAATACTTAATGCCTGGTTAATTGATTCTCTTTGAGTTTCAAAGCTACGAAGTTACACTGGTGTGTAAAAATTATTATTATTATTATTATTATTACATCAATACAAATAAAAATTGTGAGTATTTCACTGCTAGCTTTCTTGTCGTTCAGATCGTTTGATGTTCTGTAGAGTTGGAGCTTTACTTGTGATGAAACTTAAGTCTTAAGCTATTTTCAGTTCAGAGTCTTTTCATCGCTGATTTATATCAGAGAGTCAAACTTTGTCAGAGAAATCAACATACATATTTCAGTCTATTTGTCACTGCTCCGCAGTCCAATGCTTGTGGAGGTGTAGCTTGATGCCAGATACACCTGAATACCAGTACAGATAAGTATATTATGATATGAGATATTTTCCAGTTTAATAGCTTATTGTCATTGCTGTGTTATAGCTGATAGTTTAATATTTGAGAGGCCAAAGAATTTCCAGATTAAATGGAAATTATTTTACCTTTGTTTGAATGTTGTGGGCACAGGAGTTATCCCACTGAACAACCCACCAAATACAGGTTATAATTGTGTTCTAGCCAATAGTATGCTGTAAATCAAGTTTCTACTCTGGTGTGGATGTGATCGGAAAGGGTTCTGAAGTGCAAAAGAAGTTCTTGAAGTAAACCTTTCTTAAGTACCAAACCAAGATATGAGTCAAAATGTATTGAGCGTAGGACAATATACTTGCAAAAACAGTATTTTAACTGGAAAGAGTTTTATTTGTAAAATTCCCAAAACACTTGCAACACATGTTGCATGGTATTGTAAATTTGTTCCGTGGAAAAGTCTCTATCAGTAACAGCGTGGGGATTTTATTCAGATGGGCGATGTGTTCTAGTTGCAGAGATCACTAGAGCAGCATCTGGCATTGACGTTTTGGATGCCCCCGAGCATTAAACACTCTGTCATCTTCATGCATCTTTTAAAATATGATACTTCTGTAGAGAGAGAGAGAGAAAAAAACACATAAAACGTAAATCTTCGATAAGCAAGACATAAAAGCCATAACTTTAGCTGGATCTTTACACCTTTTTGTAGTAAACACTGGGTGAAATTGTGAACAAAAACCTTTAAATTAAGTTAAGCTAAACTGTCCTAATTGGGAAAAAGGTGAAAACTGAAGTCTCTGGATGAAAGAGCAAAGTGAGGAAGTCAGGTTCAACTCACTCATGGGAGGCAGGAACATGACATTGCCACAGGCGTTCTGGGTAATAGTACAGGTCTCCACCTTGTTGATGCAACGGCCTCCCAGAACACTAGGAACACAGTTGTTACACTTCAAGGCCTCTCCTAGAAGACAAAACATCAACATTGTAATTTACTGGACTTGTTAGGATTAGTTAGCTATTTGATTAAGAGTTGGCTTAAGTTTTTTTAATGGTTTATAGTTTGATTGAGATTTGTGTACTTCTAGACTTACCACAACTCAAGGTCAGAAGGAGGACAGCAGCAAGGATTAAGGCTTTCATCTTGGTGATGGGAAGAATACTTTTACTTGTGCCTCTTATCGAATGAAGGTTTAATAAACTGGAAAGAGAACAGCAAACATCTCGATATAACAGTTATTTTTAACTAGTTTTTATCAAGTAACCAGTTTACTAACCAGTTTATTCTCCTGATTTATTTATTTTATTTTTAGGATAACATGCATTGCAGAGATCCTTACCCAGAACACTTAAGAGTTAATAAAGAAAAAATATATATATAATATTGAAAGTAGTTTCAAAATTTTTTACTAAAATGAAAAATAACAAGGACACTTACTGTCCAAAATAAATGTATATTATGTACTGTATATTATTAGTAGATAACTTTCAACATGGCTGGTAAAATCAAAAAGAGCCATGTTCACAGGCGCCTACTAATTTATTAATGCTGAAAGGATTTCCAATGATTATTCTTCGGTGCAATGCTATGTAAATAGCCTTTTTCACACTTGTGATCTAAAATTGTTTAGATGTGAGCAATCCTACTCAGAATAATTACGTAATAAAATCTATCTAGATATCTAAAATCTAATATATCTAATCTAGATATAATATCTATCTAATATAATTCAATGTAATGTTTTTCTCACCTGCTTCTGGATCAGAGCTTGAGTCTGTGTTCCTGCGGTCTCCCTTTATAAACCCTTTTTAGGGGCTGGTGTGTTTGAAGGTTGAGGTAAATTGAGCAATTTAGGGTGGTGCAAGGCTTTGGAACTTCCTGCCTGTTTCAGATTGCTGGGAACAGTACACCTGTGTTAGAAAGTTCCAGAGTTGCGTAAAAATAAACAACCTTTGAGAGACACGAGAACAGTTTATGCCTGCAGGGAGTGGGTGGAACAGAGAAGCTCAGACACAAAGGCTGGGATCAAATCAGTGATATTAGGAGTTAGTAATATGTTACATTCGTGTTACATTGTGTCTTAGTCGTAAATATGCTTTTAGGTGGGCTTCGGTTGCACTGGTTGTGTTCACTGATTCACAGTTCACTGAGTGTTTAGGGAGCACAAAATTTCTGAGATAAGCAACAACAATTCACTGAGGCCATACAACCCCCTTGGAAATCCGTACTGTCAGCTTGAGGGCAGAGAAACCCTCCGACTGAAAAACCACAACAACCACATTTCCTAACGTTCAGAGTCAGAACCAAATATATAAACAGGGGGGCTGACTTTGCTGACAAAATCAAGTGTGTATGGTTATTACATCTTTAAGTTACAAGCCCGTATTACTCTGTCTCTATGGAGATGCCAGGTACTGGATGTTGTAGCTCCAGTGACCCATTATAGGAGAAGGAAACTTTGACCAGCATATTATGGCATCTCGTAAAAAAGTGCATATGGAAGGCAAAATAAACAACAGAACTGACACATCATGAACAACGTGCCTGGAGTGAAACGGTTTTAACTGAATTATAAATGTGCCTGCTGGTCCCAGGACTATTAAATTCCTTTTTTTCAAACAACAGAATTAAAACCCGCTAGAAGGTACAGAGCGGAGACAACATTGAAATTCTGTAATACCATAGGCCTTTCTATTTACAGTAGTGATGAGAAATTTGTATTAATACTGAATGCTAAATACTGAATAATTTGAATAGAGTGATACCTAAGAAACCAGTGAGAATTCTTTGTTCAGAGCATTGGATTTTGTTGGCAAAGTAGTTTTTTTGTCCTGTTATGAATGCCCCATGGTAATCTATAGCGATGCCCTGTAACTAAAACGTGAATCTCATGTTTTAATTGGTGTCTATAATCCCTCAGGGTATCCCAGGAATTGTGAACCAAACGTTAGCAAAGCAAATACCCCGGAAAGAGGCATCAAAAGCTACAAAGCTTCACCAGATGAGTATTGAGTGTTGTTAATCCAGATTCAGTCGGGGTTGGCCGGAAAGACTCATCGTTGTGTTGGTTAGTTTTGAAATGTACATTGGGGTTCTGGCCACAGCGGAGTCCCGTGCTTAAAGCAGCACAGTCACCACATCACCAACATGCCAGGCATACAATATGGCACAGGACGATTCATATAAGTTTTTTTGATTGATTCATATAATTCAAGTAAAGAAATATATATAACAGGAGGCCCTAATCAACAAAAGGCAGCAGAACAATGGATGTACTCACCAGTGATAAACCATAATTCAGAAATATTCATTTATTAATTTGATCAAAAATTATTTTCTTATAAATTCTTATTATTATTGAGGCATCAAACACACAAATATATATACAAAATCTCAATCTCAACTCATAAAGTCAGATTAAAAATGTATCCGTTCAGATTTAACCATCTTGGGTGCTGAAATGAAGGGCAGAATTTAGCCACTGAATCTTTCCTTGTTGGCTCTATTTCCTCGCGTCTCCATTATTAGGCCCAGCTCGGCTGTTCATAGGAGGCAGGGACGACTCACTTTCATGGCTATATTACCTTCTCTTGTATCTCACCACATTTTTGCTTCTGTATGCTGTTTATTCTGTATGCTGAGGCTACATAATGTTGTAGAACGTAGCACAGAATAAATTTACTCTCCCTCCCCTTGATTATTAGCTTCCCGTCACATTTCTTGAGTCTTTCACTCCCCCCCACATTCTCCAGTGTTGTGCGGGCAGCGAGAAGAACAAACCAACTGTAGGACATTTTTGGATATCCCTCCAACCTTCCACAAAGTATAAAAGCTGTTGAGCAATCAACTCAGCCTGAAAACATTCTGACCTTTTATCTGATGCTGTCAAGAGTGCAATGCCATTTTAAGAATGCAATTAACTTTCTTAAAAAAAAAAAAGCTGACTTACCACTGGAATTGGCAAACTAAGTGGAAGAGTGCTATGACAAGACATACCTTCACCTTTCAATGTAAGTGTCCTTAATCATTCTCTTCTAACAAAATAAGACTTTGAATTGTAAGACTTTGAATTTTACAAATCTTTCAAACCACAGATCTTGCTGAATCTCTTGTGCAGAGAGTCACAAGTCAAAATATCCTTAGCCAAGTCTTTTAAATCAGTAATTTCTTACTAAAATGAGTGAAATAATATTAAATTATGGCTAAAATAATTTTATCCCTGTCAGTTCCTTAAGCAGAGCAGTTATTTTAAGTACTTATTTAAGGCAGTATTACGGCCATCTCACCACTCTTTCAGTCACTTCTTACGAGTTTCAGTTTAACACAGATTAACAAAGCCTTTTTGACTGAAAAAATACTACATACA
>JAOVYW010073439.1:5297-20012 GCA_025775045.1 Hiodon tergisus
GCGTGACCAGAAGGCAACAGACACAGACACACAGACGATTTGACCTGAAGAAAGTCAAAGCCCTGGCGTGACCAGAAGGCAACAGACACAGACACACAGACGATTTGACCTGAAGAAAGTCAAAGCCCTGGCGTGACCAGAAGGCAACAGACACAGACACACAGACGATTTGACCTGAAGAAAGTCAAAGCCCTGGCGTGACCAGAAAGCAATAGAGACGTGCACTATAGCGGTGGCTTTCTCATAGAGGACACGTTCTGTGAATATGAGCAGCCTCTCTGTCCACTGCAGTACAGCATGGCATACAGTCGTTTGGACAAAAAGGTCCCAGTTCCTCAGAGACATCCGTTCAGCAGCAGTCTTTGACTTGGACAGATATCAGGGACACTTTTTTCATGAACTGGTTTGCTTAAAAAAATTTATAAATAAGCAAACAAACAAACAAACCACACAACAAAGTTGAGTCATTCAAAAACTGAATATGTCCCAGCTGGCTGTTCAGAGGCAGCATGTCTATTTAATTACCTTGTAAACACGAGCTAACTGGAAAAGAACTATCCAGAAACCAACGTTTGTCGTCATGAAAGTGAATATGTCTGAAGTTAAAACGGGGCCGAGCGCATTCCACCATCGGTCTTAAGTCATTTTTTTCACGAAACAAAAAAAAACCCCTAACCAAAAAAAATGTAAACTAAGATACCAAATTAAACTGCCAAGCACCTCTGCCCGTCAGGCAGGTTTGTCAAAAACACCGCCCACTATGTCACTTGGCCAGAAAGGTAGTGCGCATCATAGAGAGAGGAGGCGAACAGGAAGTGTAAGCATTTAATGCTAGAAGAAGACAACGGCAGGCTTGATAGGCAGAGCAGCAATGTCTGTCGATCAGCAGGTCAGACAGAACACAGCGTTCAGAGCTTCATTCAGCTACTAAAACAGCAGCATTTTATCACTGTTATGGAATATTGAATATATGGAGAAAATCATAAACTTGCAATCACACAGTTACAGTGAAGACATGGTACACACACCCCCCCGTTAAAGAGCCACAGAGGCTCCTTGCCTCGAACAATGTCTGCTGCTGCACTTGAGGACAAACTATCAGGCAAACCGAGCCAATGAGATCATAAGAGCATGTTCCAGAGAGGAACAGACCGCTATAAATAGCACAAGTGTGTTAACGGGAAAAAGAACCAGAGTCAGGGCACCCACTCAGCCGCCACGCCTCCCCCGAGTGGCCATGGCTGGGGCCCACTTCCTGACCCCAGACTGGCGCTCCCACTCCCAGAACAATGGAGGAACAGGATGGGTGACTCAGGACCTTCTCCTCAACATCAACATGACATGATAAACACTTCGAGGGAGACGTGGCGGAGGGGCTCATGTGCGTGATTTCGCAGCCCGATTCATTTTCACGATTGCACGACCAAAGGAATGTTTCCGCGAAGGAACTCTTATCTTCAGTTTACACACCGAGCATATGATTGACATTATCACATACCATAGCCAGTAAAAGGACAAGGATATGGACAAAAGAAGACATTTACCTATCCAAATTGAAAGATCACCATCACAAGAACTTTCTCCAGCACTGTGTTGACTTTATCTTTATGGGCTTTTCCACCAAGTACCCAACCTAATTTCAGCATATATACACCTGTATAAATGGAGATAAATGGGCATCTTCATCAATGGCATCATGGTCTCATCCAGCCACAGTACATCAACCTAGATTGCGATCCATCGTTCAAGGACCACATCACGTCAGTCTCTCAATCCAGCCAATTTGTCCTCAGCCAATCAGAAGGATCTGCCCACTCCTATCAGAACAAACACCACAGCTTCTGGTCCAGGCCCAGGTGATCTCACGCCCAGACTACTATAACGTACTCATGGCCAGCCTTGTTCCACTAGCTCTCTCCAACTCCAGTAGACGGCTGTCTGGGTCATCATTAACCAACCGGAGTATACCCCAACTACTCATTTATCCTAACTAATGATCCAACTCCTGCAACTCCCTGCTGCAGCTCGACTCCAGCATAAGACATTCACATCTAACCACCAGGAAATCACCAAATCTGCCCAATGTTACTTCTGCACACTCGAGTCTCGCCTTGCGTCCCCATCAGACTTCTGTGACCAGCCACCGCAGGACTCCTAGCGCGCCCCTTTCGACGAGGCCGACCACCAGCTTTTCTAACCGAGTAAATTTGGTTGTCGAGTGGACTAGTTTTTGGGTTGTGTGGCTATTGGCAACTGCTTTGTAGCTATTGAATTTAACGATTGTGTAAGTTTGCATTATAGATGTATGGCTGCGTTGAAGTTAAACATCTTAACTGTACATTTCCTTAAGTTAACTATAGGACACTAACTTGGTCTCTGCATAGCACTTTGTGAACCCTTGAACTTTGTACGTCGCTCTTGATGAGAGCATCTGTTAAATTCTTCTAATGTAAAACCTAATGTTACACATGTAACATTGCATCGCAACAAAGACCTGTAAAGTTGTCCTGGATAAAGATGTCAGCTAAATGACAAAAATAAGAGAAATACTAATAATAAATAACGGTAATAATAATAAATAACATCGAGACAGCTGCCAGCTGAGTAAGGGGCTGTTGACTCTTCCTTTAAACAGGTTGTAAGAGAGAAGGTGGACGAATATGAAAACTGACCTAGGAAACCGGCTTTCCCACACGGAAACTAGAATGCCCAGTCTCGCAGACACCTGTCTGGAGCATGTGAAGGCATGCTCTTCCACACAGACTACTCTCAGACGGGTAACGCAGAGGGGGACGGACAAAAAAATAAAAAAATAAAGGTTACTTAACTGAAGGATAATATTTAAATACTGCGATATACACGGTGCTACTCTGCCGTTGGGGCACGGACTAATGTGCTCCCAATCTTCAATGAGGACATTGTTCTACCGCATGGGGTAACATCACATATTGAAACAGTTAGTCAGCTGTGGCTTTTCCTTCTTTCAGATCGCTCCAAGTACAACAAACCTGCCAACCCCTCATAGGGGAGTGGGTTATTTGTTTTCCTGGAAAGTACAGTAAAATATAAACTATGGCCATTTTCTATTCCTAAGACAACACGAGTTTCAGTGAAAAACAACCTTAAGTTATCAAGATTAATTTATAATATATAAAAATATGAGAGGAGAACATGGAGGATGTATGATCAAACATGGCTTAATTAAAACACGCAATATGAAAAAGGAGACCGGCAGCTCCAGTGTTACAGGTGTGACATTTACAAAATGTCCACTAACACCACTAACTCAGAAAAACATTACATTTGCATACAGGCCGAGAATAGTGTGTTATTTTAGGGCAATCATATTAAAGTTATTAAATAAATACACTATCCTATTCGTTTTTTTATATAGGTTTGTGCAGTCGATCAAAACGAAATGTTACTAGGACTTTTCAGTGAGCCACCACAGAATTCAGTTTCTATCCGTGTTGATAAAGGTGGTAAATAACAGACAAAGGCACGATTAGCCTAGCTGAAGGGTGTTAGCTGCAAGAACCGTCTCCTGTACACAAATCACGGATGCTGAATGTCATCTTCCTCACATTTAAATAAGACTACGTATAAATGAAAACCAGCGATAACGGCATCTTCAATGCATTGCAAGCTTTTGTGCAAACGGGGAACACCCTGCACCAAAGGCAGTGGAGAATCCGCCCGGCAGCAAGCCCGTGTCAGCGCCCAGACAGATGGGCAACATTAAGGGGCTGTGGGAAAGGGTTAAAGAGGCAGGTTCCAACAGGGCAGACTGAAGGATTGTTCCTGACAACGGCATAATAACAGGGTTTTGTAATGGAGAAATTAGATGCACAATCTGCCATCTAGTACAGCTGTTGGGGGGGGTGGAGGCACATTAGCATGACACTCTAAGGTGTTACGGAGATCACCAAATATGGAAGAAACAAAATGAAGGGCTTGAGCACTTTGAATTTGGAGCTTTACACGTTTCTTAAAGATGCCTTCAGGCTGCTTCCATCAGTGGTTTAGATGAGATGGCGGCTGCTTTTCCCCTTTTCCATATGGGGAAAAAATAAATACAGAAAGAAGAAAAAAGAAAAGAAAAATCTCTTGAAATTTATTTATTTAAAAAAAAAAAATTTTTATAAAAATAAAAACAACCTTAAAAGGCCCATAGCTTGCAGGATACCAAGGCCAACAGGCATTAAATCAACACCCCAAGCACGAAGCAATTTTTGACACTTGATTACCGTTCTGAGGTCAGAGCTTCAGCACGGATCAGATCCGCTGCTCATCACCAGGTTAAACAAAAGGAATTACCCGGAGGCTAGGAAAGTAATACCTACAAGTATTTCTATTTCTATTCTTCTTCTGGGTTTAATAAAGACAACGCTTTTCAATAAACATCAACTTGGATGTGCTGACTCGGAGATAAATTAGAGGGGAGTTTTATTAAAGCCATTCAAAGTGGAAGCAATCAAAACCAGATTAAATACGTAACCATTACCATTACCATTATAATGCGTAAACGTAGATCTCCCATAAGTGTTCGTTTGCCCCCTTTGTATTGTATGAAACTCCTTACAAACACGTTTTTTGTTTGTTTTTTTAATTACATTGACTACCCCCGTTTTGGTTTAAACATCTCGGTCCGAATCGAGATTAAGAGCAATTCATTTGTTCATTTGACTTTTCAGCAGAAGAACCTGGCGAGTTGGAGAGTGCTGTGGCCACAGCTTTCTCAGCAGCACGAGCCTTCCACACATCCGCTTTACCGTCAGCAGGCCTGTACCCTGACTGGTCCAACCCTGCGGTACACGTGATGGTCGCACAAAGTCTTGAGGCAGACTTGCTTGTTCTTGGAAGCCCCAAAAGAAGCTGAGAAAACAGGTGAGGTCCCCACCACATGAAAGAGTTTAATGACCGGTTTCAAGGGGATGTCACCCCTACCATTATCTCATTAAGTCTGAAATTACAGATATTGGGAGACAGCTGTAGCAAACACTGCGTTGGATGCTTAGTGACACTCTCGGTATAGAGGGTGCGGGAATAGCCATATATATATAGTGTTAAATGACCTTAAATTTTAAATCTGCAATTGTGCCGATGCATCTCGGCTCATCGCCGCTTGTGAAGATTCAGGAAGCATGACTGGTCGCCGATTCACCTTTGAGTGATTTTACACTGTGCAGGCGCAGCCGATTGGAGGAGAGACAAGTCCCATGTGACGGTGCGTCATGCCTGCAGGAAGCTTATAGGAGATGCTGGTTAGCAACCTGAGGAAAGAAGCCTCGCCAATTTAACCCCGAGTCGGGCAGCGTCAGCCAATAGTGTGCCGGCGCAGCGCTCACCCAGCCACAATCGGCCAATGACGTGAGCAGGATTCAAACCTGCGAGTTCCAGTGCTTCACCAACCGAGCCACCCAGGAAGCCTAAGGTTCCCATTCTTTAAAGATAATGCAATTATCGGAAAAAGTCACTCGGAAAGGTCATTCAAAATTGTACTTAAAGGGAAAAAAAACAAAAAAAAACACTTATAATTATAATGTATACATTCAGACCTTTCAGGTTGGAAAGGCTATAAAATTTCCCATTTTCTTAATGTTAGCTATCAAAGTTCAATAACTATTTTGAAATGAAAATGTAATCGCTTTATAGTCCTCGGAAGAAAAAACACTAAATTCCTGTTGCGACCGGCACAGTCCGTTTTCAACTTTAGCCTAGACTGTTTTTTGCTTTCGGCTCCAGGGAGGAACCCAGAGAAAGGTGTCGTGTGGCACGATACACAAAAGAGCGCGCAGCCTTCCCAGGCCGATCGCCCCAAGACCAGCCGCGCTTGTTTGTGACCGGTTCGAAGGGAGGAACGGGAGAGGGGGCAGAGAAGAGGGAGAAGACACTGGGAGGTTGGAGCTATCATTGACCCAGATTATCTACACTTCATTTCCCCTTCAGAATCCCGGCCATTATGACAAACGGCTGGACTCAGCAGGCCCCGGCCCCAGGGCAGGCGGCTCAGAGGAGAGGAGGCTCGTTCCTCTTCACAGTGCGGACTCTCCGACATGCACTGATGTGCCCAGGCAAGGCAGGCAGCAGATGCCAGAACTCCGCTCCACTTTCAGACACGGCTGCTGAGAAGCGTGGGCTCGACTCGGTCAGCCCGCGCTCTACCCACTAGCAAGGCTGCGTTTACGGAGCTGTACCAAACGCAGTCCGGAGAGAGCAATTAGCGGCCGAGTTTGGTCATTTTAGTGCACTGAGGAAATGCTACACCATTGAGCACTTGGATTCAGTCACGTCAGTGCTCAAGCAATTACCAACTTCATTTGAAAACATGAGAATCACATTCCTTTCTGACACACAAACTTGTAATAGCTGCATATGTACATTCACTTTGTTACACAGGAAAGTTCTGTCCCTAAATGTGAAATGCGGAACACAAACTCAAGCTACCCAGGGCAAATAAGAAAAGAAAAATAAATAAAGTTCAGTTGATGCAACAAAAAATAAATAAATCAATTTCCATGCACAAATACACAATTGGCATTGGGTGAACTGCGTGCTGAAGTAGGTTGAGAAATTCAGTCCAGGAATACCCAACACTAAAACGCAACAGGAGAAACAGACATTTTCTGCTCCCCTGGTTTTTCCAGAGTCACGAGTCGTAGTGGAAAAGGACGTCAGTTCCATATGGACGTGCCGCGCACACAGCCGCGCACACAGCCCATTAGTGGCCATTTTCCATCGAAGGCAGGCAGCTAATGCTTTTCTCTCCTAGACAGTAATCAATGATCAGTCTGATGTTTCTTTTTTTCCTTTTTTATTATGGCCAGTGTTGGTATCTGCTGATTTAACGGGACGGTTTCTGAGTAATGTCTTTGTGTCCTGGAATGCACATAAACAGAGGCCATAACAGTACAGAACCAGAAAGAGGAGCTAGGCTGTTTCCTGCGGTTATGGGCAGAGGAGGTGCAGACAAGCACACCATGTGATGCTCCACAGCACTATTCACTATATGAAAAACAGCAATAATGCTGAGTACCATTTTAAACCATTTATTCTCCACAGCAACACACACACACAGCCAATTCAATGAAATGGACTGCGCCATCAGTGACCACATCACATGTTCATGCTATGCAATTAAAGTGGGTAGGCAGATCCCTAGGGAGTGGATTTGTGTGCTATTCAGTGGTAGTATGGAAAGGATCGATGTAAGTTTGATCAGGTCCGATGCATTGTGCGAGTACCTTGGAAACAGCAGCAATGTTTTCATGCACAACAGTGACACGGGTATCTCACTTACATTACAAGCAAAAGGTAAATGTGCAAGTTCTTCTCATAGTGGTCAGACTATTTAAATCAATATTTAATTAATTAACATCATGGGGAAAATATAAGTTCATTTATAGCAAAGGCGGACAAAGTCCATACAAAGCGGATAGCTTTTAAAATCAACTTACAGGTAGTTTAACATTTCACATCATATTCATCTCAGAACATACTCAGAGATAGATGGCTTATGTCACACTTCACCATGTAAACAGACTAGTCACGACACAACTAAGGGGTACAAGCAAGTAAATGTTTAATTTTGAACATAATTCTAAAACAAGTCTTATTCCAGGAATATTCCGGTCTCTTCCAGAAACTTTCTGGAGGACGTCTACTGGCTGCCTGGGGATTCCTTAATGCCTTAGTCAGCAAGGTACAAAGAATAATCTTAAAACTAAACGCAGGACCGACGGAGGCTCTGTATCCGGAGAGGTTGCCAGGGAGAGGACTTGTTTCCTTGGTGAGCAGTACCCAATATATTGGTCAACAAATTCCAGAAATAAAAGGGAAACCGGTTGTTTGAAAATGGCCGCTTTTGGGGGCAAGCAGTCTTCAGCCTCTTGGTTGGGTCCTTTTAAGGTTACTAGTACTTTTACCGTGAACAGGGCTCGTTCTCGTGGTCGGGACAAGCATTCTCTTCCGAGTCTGCAGGAGGAACTCCTCTCTTTTGGCAGCAGTCGCTGGAGAGCGATCAGGAATGTCTGTTCAGTGGCTTTAAATGAAGTGTGATTTATGGCTCGCTTCGGTTTTTTGGGAATGGGCGCCTGAGTTTGAAAACGGCGGCTAGAGGGCAGTGCTAATGATGTCACTTCATGCTGCCGGAGAAAGGGAGATGTAGTTTGTTTAGACTGCTGTAATCCATGGTCCCCACAGATGGAAAGAGAAATTTCCAATGATGGATGCACGATGAAGCCAACGCAGGCCGGCAGCCTTTCCTTTACCTGAACTCATTAAGCTGCTAAGGCGTCACGCAGATCGTAAGGAACGTTAGGAAGACAGACGCCATAACTATTCTAATGCAGTAAAAAAAAATCAGACAGGTTTCATGCTTAGGATGCATGCTTATAAATATAGAGGTGTGGTGTAGCAAAACTTACAATCCCTACATTCATCCACTAATACAGCTGGCTATTTTACTGAAGCAATTCAGGCTAAACACCTTTCTCAAGGGTACAACAGCTGGGGTGGGACTTGAACAGGCAACCTTTCGGTTACAACATTTGACTGTCACCTAAGCCATTACACCACCAGCTGCGCCTGGTAGCCATCTGGTGTAATGGTTAAGGTGTCAGATTGCCGGTTCCAGCCAGGATTGCCAGCACTGCTGCTTTATCATCCAGTGACTCAACCTCAATTGCTTCACAAAATATGCCACTGTATAAATCATTAAGCTGCACAAGTGCTCTGGACAAACTCTAAGCAACTGGACAAAAGGGTATGAATTCAACGCATTGTATCGCGGCCGCACTCCTGGCATGTGTCGGCGTTGGCGCTTCTGGTGCCAAATCTCCATGCAAAGATGACAACAGAGGGGGGTAGAGACCTCACATTTAGTAGACATGTCCATATGGAGGCCCAAGACCATCACGTACACTGAATAAAAGCTTGACATCACAATAGTTGGGCCCGGGCTCTGGTTGCTCTACTACCCTGGACTGTTTTGAGGCGCTCCTGGCCGTTCTCCACCATCTGGCCAATTTATATTCCATTCATATTTCTCTGAAAGACTCAAACCAACTACTGTGACATCAGGCTTGTTTTTGATGGAGAAACAAAACGCTGAATTGATATCTCACAGCCTTTAAGGAATGATTGTGTTCATTAAAAACATATGGCACAGGTGCTGTACATTAAAGCAGATTAATTCACCAGTTCTTTTTTTCACTGCGTTAACTTAAATCACGACCTGAAGTATTACTCCCCGCGGTCCACATTCCAAGCCCCCTCCCCTTCTGTGACACAGGCCGAACTACAACTCCACCCATGCATTGCTCCCAGCAAACCGAGCTGCAGCGACATGCGACAGCCACGAGCGCACACAAAGCTGGGGGGGGGGGCAACGGCAAGCCCATCTGCCACACGAATCAAAGAAGCGCCACTCGTGAATTACAGGATACTATTTAAAGTCACGGTTGCATCAAGTGTCTTCCGCGCAGCCCCGCCTGATAATGAGTGCTCATCGGTGCCCATCTTAAGTTGGCCTGCTTTGAACTCCAGATCAAATGAGTGCTATAGCAGGTGCACATCGGAGATGCAGAACGACTATTTATTTTTGACAAATCAGAGATGGGAGAAAGCTTTTTGTCTGAATTACATTATAAATTACAAGTGCTTATGACGCCCTGGTCAATCCTCTCACAGTTGTAGCAGAGGACCGTAGATCACAGAAACAGTCCAGAAGAAAGTTTTATGATACAGTTGGCAGATAATTTGGCAAGAATCCCAGAATGATACAGCATGCTTAAGAGATTAATAATTCAGCAGATGGCCGTGCACACCATTTTTCCATTGTATTAATGCACGAACCCCATTTGATAAAGGCCAGGGAATACGCTTATAGGCAAAAAAAGCAGCAACTCTATATACTCATCAACACATTAGCTTGTGGGCTATATCTAAATCCTGCACTGCAGCACTTGCTACCACTATTAAAGTGAATTAGAATTAATGCGAGTGAGAAGAAATTGACATAAATACCAGTATAATGGATTGCTAAATCCCATGTAAAATAAGGAAACGTCTGATAATCAATAAGGCTCCAGTCACTTCAGAAGTAGTAGGCCAATTATTAATTAACCTGCTAATTATTAATTAACCTGCCAAAACAAACTAAAGCACCACGTGCTTATGCGTGTTCTATATCAGGAGTTTTCCCGAGGAACCCAAAATAATAAATATCAGATTTAAATAAATCAGCATAACTCAATAAGACCCAACCAAAAAAAAAAAAAAACTCACAACACGATCGTTTAAGCTATGGCTGGAACCAACCCGCATACAGCACTTTACATAGACGGTTTAGCTAATCTGTCTAACAGATGTCTAAGAGACCAGTGGAATGAAGACCGTACATCTCACAGAAAAGTAGGTGTGACATAACATACCCGTATCACCGAATAGAAAGCTGCAGGAGCTGTCCGAGTTTGGTCTTTCCTCACAGCATTGTCAATTGTGACGGACAAATCCTAAATACTGTTTAACTGCAAATTTGGTAACAATCAGTTAAAGCATGCCGTTTTAATAAAATGGTTTTTTGCCTGTTGGACTAAATGAAGGACCAGCATTAACCACAAGGCTGATTTTTATGTAGGGGAAAAAAGCAGACAGCTGGGAATGGCGAATATTGACTGGAATGAGGTCCTGAATGAGTGATCTGGCCATGTGCGGTAAGAGTAGGGGGCCAGCCCAATGCTGCAGGAGTAGAGTGCAAATTAAGCCCCAGGCCATTCTCTCCCGCCAACCCTGCCCATCCCTGTAATTAAACTCTGGTCAGAGTGGCGCGTTGAAGAAGCCACGCCCTGCTCCAGCAACTGGCCAGCATTGTCCAAGCATAGCGGCGCATGCCTGGGGACGGGGGCGGGGTGGGGCGGGGCAACCACCCATCTCCAACGTCTGCTCCGAGCCTGCAGGGGGGCCGAAGCCGCTGCTGCCCCCAAACAGGGCACAGTTCGGGCTGGACTGCTGTGGGCAGCACGGGGCCGTTCATCCAGGAGACAGACTCCTCAGAACAACCAGTCAGGACAGAGATTCACGCACAGGCGCCCGGCCTGTTCTCCGTGGCTTTCATGTGAGGTGCGACACAAGTCTTAAAAGCACCGAGACGGTTCTTTTAAAAGGTGCAATTATTGAGTCTACTCTAATCCTAAATTGCAAGTTGTTTGTCTGAAATGAAAGATTTGCTTTGATTATCCACAAGCTCTTGTAAGGAGCAGACTACTTCTGACAACCGCCTCGCACCACCACTCAAACTGTCAAACAAATAAAGATGTCTTTGCCAGCATAGTAACAATTTCCAAGAGAAGCAACAAGAGATGAAAACCGGTTTTTTTTTTTTTTTCAACCTAGACAAAATTTTTTTATGAAATCTCTATTTTTGAAAAGTACTTGAAAAATTGATCTCCTATGGTTGGGTGGAGGGGGGGAGGTGAAGCACTTAAGCCTTTTAGCTCCTTTAAAATGCAGACATATTCTCTAAAACGTGAATTACAAACACTTTCAGTACGTGCCCCAGGTGGTTGTATGACACATTTTGATATAGGAATAATTGAGAGTCAGCCCACAGGAAATTGCCTGCGATCATTTTCTGCGGGAAAGATCGATTTGGCAAAGATAAAAAAAGACACGGGCTTAAGTCTGATTACTTCCTACAGCCCTGCATTTTAATAGCTAGTCCACTTTGCTAAAACCGACCTGATTGGAATAAGGTGTTGCAATATAATAGTTTGGACATCCTCATGCCTGCACTGATAAATACTTCTTAGCTACACAATTCAAGCCTAAAGAGAGATGCCTTTTGATAATCTAACCACTAATATACATTTAGAAGCACTGGAAGACTTGACAGGCATTTGGAATTTGGAAACGAATGGTTTCATTATTGTAATGGTGACGGTTACGGTTCTGGTTGATAATCCTTGATTATAAGTAATAAAAAAGGTAAAGGTTTCACAACTATACACAGTAGTTATTCTCTGTAGGCCACGTGTATACAGGTGGCAGCTAAGCAACAAACAACAACAACAACAAGTTTTAAAGTTTGTGTAAATTTGCATTATCGAGTGTTTCAGGTGATATAATTGTCTTTTCTAAAAATCTGTTAACATTTAAAATGGTTAAACGCAACATTTTAATCATGTTGGGTGATTAGGAACACAAATGTGTGCTGCAACGATTGTCCCGTAGGATTGTCACCCAGTGACACCCTAGAATGCATATTTATGGCAAAGCACTTCGTGATCTTGGGATCTGCTGAAACAGTTTCAATGAGGTCACCACACTTATTTATATTGACATGTTGCCTAACCAACAGTCAGGCGGCACTCCCAGCCAGGACAATAAAGTAGGCATGACGCGAACATCTGAGTAATGTATACTGCATTTCTTCTTAAATACATTAACTATTACATAGGGGAATTCTAAATGTGAATCGTACTTATTAATGACCTTCCGCTGTGTATTGGTTAAGTCCTTTTACAATAATGCACATGTGAAGAACATGGTTATTTTTGACAGCAGTCACTTGCGTACACAAAAGCATGACATAAATAAATCTACAAAAATGAACCAGTGAATTCTACTCCGAGTTTGTATTTCTGCACACTGCAAAATAGAATTTGTGGTTCTGCAGTATTTTCAGACCACATAGCGCAAGCCCTTAATAAATAATTAAAATGACACCTTGAAATCTAAATGCACAAGCTTGCGGCACTGAATACAAAAGCATTATTTCGAACAACTACAAGATGTGCCACTCACAGGATATTCAATTGTGAGGCTAGTTTCTCACCTCAGAGCACGCCCCAAAATGAACCGTGGTTAGGGGGAAGCGATTTTGTCAAGAAAGGACATTGTGTCTTTTTAAATGATTTTTAAATAGGTCAGTGGGAGTGCAGGTGTGCAGAGGGGTGGTCTCTGTCCTGTCTCAGCAGCTCTCCCACGTTTCTGCTGATTAATGAAGAGCTCACACTTGTGCAGGATGACAGGTGAGCAGCGTGCAGGCAGGCCAGGAATGAGGGCTGCTGGCCAGCTTGTGACCAAGCCATGCACCAGGAAGTGCCATCATCTGTTAGCGCCACGCCAAGAGACCGGCAGACAGGAGAAGGTCCCGGACAACTCGCTGCCTGGCGTGCCGGCACAGAAACGCCAAGAGCAACGCAGACACTCGTGTCCGGAGGTTCCTCTCTCTAGGACAGAGGAGAAACCCTGCAGCTATCACTATGATGATGGCAACTCGGAAACCAAGTTAACTAAGGCTTGTCACTTTGCTTTTCGATCAAACTATGACTCTTACGTCAACTGTTGCATAGCCCAAAGCCGGTCCAGAGAGAAGCGAATGAGACTAATCAGTCATAAATATCAAGTATTTGGAAATGTCACATAATGCATTTCAATATCAAATCAGCAAACGCGCGCACGCACACACACACACACACACACACACACACACACACACACAAAAGTGTTTAATGGGCGAAAAATGCATCTTAATTACCTAGGCAAATGGTGGCTTACAATCTCTGCAAAGAGTTTATATCTCCTAGTGCAACTGTTCTACACCAAGGAGTGTGCCCTGTGATGTGCTACACTCCAATCGAGGGCTCAGAGTTCATGCTACGAGAGCATGGAAATCCGTGGACAGAGAAGCCCAGGCCTGCAGCCGAATTAGGCGTGTAAAGATTAAATTCACAATCGGGTAAAATCGAAATGGGGGGGCATCTGGTCTTAAGCATAACACCACGTTGCCATTGTACAAGAGAACACAGGACTCAAAACATCAGACATTCAATAAACTGAAATGTTCTACTTAGAATACAGAATACTCATGACTGACTAGATCAAATGGCAGTAACAAATTTTACCCAACCTTCAAATTTCTTCACGAGTTAAAAAGAGGCAGTTTATCCGGCTACTGCCAAATGTTTGCACAACCTTCGGACCATCAAAACATTACTTTATGCAGATTTAGAATCAGCTTCACATGACAAAATACCCCCCACTTAATTTTTACCATCCAAATGTAGTTCTCCGTTACTGAATATAGGCTAGGCGACTGAAAAACATTACACACATTTTTATTGTACAGACTTTAATAAACTATCCCCCATCAAAAACCCTTAGCCAATTCACAGGTTCCTGATCAGACCAGACCAAAAAACATATATACCCAAAGTTGTATTCAAATACAAATTTTTATATAATCCAAACATTGTTGTTGTCGTTCACAAAGAGGTTGAGCCATCTGATATCGCCAAGTAATGATGAACTAACTATGCGGTGGTGGTTTGTTAATTTGTGTCCATTGCAGAGGCCACTCAGTAATGTTCAGTCCAAGTCCCATATCCCACTTATTTCTCCAACAGCTGTCATTAAAGCCCCTCAGCTTCAAGCAAACACACTCACCGATCAGATTTGTAGCATACCTGCTTTTAAAATACAAGCATGAGCAATTATTTAGTCAGTAACGTTTTAGATACTCATCTGTGCATGTAGCATTAAGTGGCCATACATTTCTATTGCCTGTTCTGATACTCATGAGAATTGTATTCTTATTGTAAAAACAAACCGAATCAGAATCAGGAGAAAACATTTGAGTTATAATTTGAGAATAATCATCAAAACTTTTAAACATTAAATCGGGGGGGGGGGGGGGGAATTTAAAAAAAAAGG
>JAOVYW010073440.1:0-12289 GCA_025775045.1 Hiodon tergisus
CTGTGCACCGGGAGCTTCATGGCATGGGTTTCCATGGTCGAGCAGCTGTACGCAAGCCTTACATCACCAAGCACAATCCAAGGGTCAGATGGAGTGGTGTAAAGCATGCCACCACTGGACACTGGAGCAGTGGAAACGTGTTCTGTGGAGTAAAAAAATCACGCTTCTCTCTCTGACAGTCTGATGGAGGAGTCTGGGTTTGGTGAATACCAGGAGAACGTTTCCTGCCTGACTCCACTGAGCCAACTGTAAAGTTTGGTGGAGAAGGGATAATGCTATGGGGTTGTTTTTCTGGGGTTGGCCTAGGCCGCTTAGGTCCACTGAAGGGAAATCTTAATGCTTCAGCTTACCAAGACATTTTGGAAAATTCTATGCTCCCAACTTTGTGGAAACAGTTTGGGGAAGGTCCTTTTATGTTCCAGCATGACTGTGCCCCAGTGCACAAAGCAAGGTCCATAAAGGCATGGTTGGATGAGTTTGGTGTGGAAGAACTTGACTGGCCCACAGAGCCCTGACCTCAACCCTGTCGAATACCTTTGGGATGAACTAGAACGGAGATTGCGAGCCAGGCCCTCTCGTCCAACATCAGTGTCTGACCTCTCAAATGCAGTCTTCTTCTGGAAGAATGGCCAATAATTTTGTTCATTTTTAAAATGAACTTAAATTTAAAATAAAAAAAAATTTTACACACATACATAAAGGCTACATGGTCAAAATGTGATGGTGGTGCTTGGTCTCTATCTACTTATGGAGGTTTGCCGAAGGCCAAGCACGGTAATCTTACAGGTTTTTGCAAAAATTTAATTATGCTGGAAATGGGAATGTGGGACCTTGCTGATACTCCCACAACCACCACAGTACGAATATCTGAATGCCTACTGGCTAGAGTTCAATGCTTTCCCCAGATATGTGTTAACATATTTACTTCAGTGTGTTCTAAAAAAAGAGAAGGCTTCAAGATACCATGGCTTATTGTTATCAAAAATTTATCAATTCAGTTATTTAAAAAAAATACATATTTTCCTTTCTATAATTATAAAAATGTCTTTAAAATCTGATCCCAAAAAGATTTAACTGAAAAAAACGACATATTGGTTTGTTATAATTGTACTAAAACAATTTAAATAAAGGTTAGTTGTGTATGTCGCAAGTTGGTGAAGAGTCATTTTTTGGTCTGGGTTTTTGAGTTTTGGGCAGCCATGTCTGTGGGTTTGCGTTTGTAAGAGGACCACCGCTGCAGCCCAGTGGAGTGACAGAAAGAATGAGAAACATCAGAGCATCAGTGGAGATTCAGAGAGAGAGAGAGAGAGAGAGAGAGAGAGAGAGAGAGAGAGAGAGAGAGAGAGAGAGAGATGCCAGAACCATCCCTACAGTGCCTTGACCTCCCGATCCAGTGTTGTGTGAGTGCTGCTGCTTATTGGGGCTTCGATGTCTGCAGGGTCCTGTGAGCAGCTGAGGGCGTTCCGTGTAACAGAATCAGCTGGCCCTGGGGTGGATCTGTTAAACTTGACATGTCAAACACGTGAGAATTAACTCAAATTATTCGGGAACATTGATGTGTAGGTTAAAGTTTTATCTATCTCTCTTTTCCGTTTTGTTGTGAACGAGAGCAGAAATCAATAAAAGCCAGTTATTGTCATTGTTTATATGATCGAATGGACACAGACGTTACAGGTAACATGCAGAAACAAGGAGCCAGATACTGATCTACATACCATCTACGCACACGGCAACAAGTCCCAACCTCGGGCAGCTGGAACACGCCCAAACCGGCCTGGATGGACAGCCAAGCTTTTGGGATCCCACCCACAGCCAGGACCATTTTTGTGCACCTGAGTGTGGATAAGGGAATTGCACTCAGGTACTTGTAATTAAGGTTCTCCTAATTAAGAAAGCACTCTCTTAATAGGAGGAAGGTTTAGACTGGAAAGTGATGTGCTTTTGTTATTTAATCCCTTAAAAGATAAAGATTAAAAAGCTTCGAAAGGGTTTTTAAAAAATAATTTAAAAAACTTTCTTGGTGTTCGTTAAAACTTTTTGAAAAATAAAGCCAAATAAAAGGCACAAAAGAACCCTCCTCTTCCCTGTGCTTGGCTGCTCCTGAACAGGGCACACCCCATCGCTCTACGCGTGCATATACGATTTGCTCCAAAAAAAAACCTAAGTTTGTACATCAGTAAGTCACAGTTTTTCCCCCCCACAATTATAAACACATATGAAAAGAGTTTAACCAATTTGGCTAAAGTAAGAAATTATTTTTCAGCGTCAATTGAACCTCATGCAAGCAATATTTTGAAACTACACTATTTTACATTAGACTATAATGCAGTTAATCAAGTGAAACAGATCAATCAACTACATTTCCTAACCTGAAAATGGTCGTATATCACATAGCTTTTGATTTATGTGAACACAGCAGTCAAGGTTAGGTTTGTGTTGACAAATTATTTTTCCCTCTCCTACAGCACAAAAATGCCACTTGAATAGATGTATATAAATTTAATTCACATCCGCGCCAGGAAATTTTCAAGAACCATGTCAAATTTCAAGTGCATTAAAAGCCTTGGATTTGCTACTGACTTTCAAGGTTTTCAACGACCTGTGGATACAGTGCAGCTTAAAACCAGCAGCAACTGGTACATTCAAAATCTGAGAAGGCTGGGGTGGTGGAGTGGAGTGGAGTGGCGGGGAGGGGAGAGGGACTGGGTCACAGGGCAAGGGAATGATCTGAGGGGTGCCAACAAATACAAAAGTGCTGTGTAATTTAATGCAATTTACTTCTTAACCAGCTGCATGTCTAAAACTCTTAGCGAATTTGGAATGCTCAGAGAGTCATGATGACTGTCAGACAGTTCAGTTCTCAGCTTGGTCCCCAATTGGTAGAATGTCCTCACTCTGGATTTTGGCCAGCTATGTCTCAGGGTCCTTCATACTCTATATTTTCTGAATGGCAAATGGTTATTCAATAAATGTTTTTAAAAAGATACACTGCAAAACCATTTCAAGTTGATAAAGATGAACAATGTGCAATAGAAATTCTTCCCATCAAATCTGTCGGATAGAGAAGCACTGGGCGTGTCCCCACTCTGAACCAGCATTCTTGTGCTGCCCTGTTTTAATTGTTTCATGATGTATCACAACAAACAATACAAAATTAAGTCTAGTGCCAAACCGATTACATTTACACAGCTGTTTATTACAGCCATTTTTTCCACCAGTGTCAGAGATTAAATTTAATTTCTGTTTTTTTTCTTTCTTTTTGCTGCCTAACATGACTGAGTGTGTCTGTCTGATAATCCTTGAACTTATAAGCAGTGGGGAAATTGAGTTGAGGTGAAGATTGTGCTGACTTGATTGAAGTTGAACTGAGGAGTCACCCATTCTCTGTAATTCACTGCAAGTCAGTGATGTAAAAATGAAAGACGAAACAAAAGTGTAGCACCACTTTTACCGGTGATTGTTAATTTATTGAAGTTTTACTCAGAGTCCACCCAGATGAAAAGCTTTAAATGTATAAAACCATTTTCAAAGATCTGAAGGCAACCTGCATAAAAGCTATTGGCAGAGATCTACAATATCAATGAGGAAGTTTGAGGTGTAAAAAACAAACGAAAGTACAGAAAGCCATCTGGGTAAAAAAAAATACACATTTTTCTGTTTAGTGGCTAGCCCAAATTCTGTTAAATCAGAAGCAGACCTGCTAGATCCCTCATACTCACTAAGGACAATTATATAATCTGTAATTAACTTTGTTTTATATAAGGAAAATTACCATGACAAGATATTAAGGCCAATTTACCTAACAGGAGGTCTCCATTACTCTTCTCTCTGTTAAAAGTTAATTGTTTGTTTGAGACATGGACCATTGTTGCATAAAATCTCTAGCCATCTTCATTTGCCTTCATGGACTATCTGCACTATCAAAAAAGAACGTTTATGACCAGCAAAGGATAATTAAATGAATGTGTCATTCTTCAGTCTGGACAATACACCAGAGAATAGCGCAGATGAATCTCTAGAGGTCATTCAGTACGCTGGTATTTTATGTAAAAAGATTAGGAGAGTCAATTCACCACATATGCTAAATGCTCGTCTGGCAGCAGTACTAACGGTATGAAATACTGAAAGAAACATGGGTGCCCTACAGATAGAAATATACTGTGATGGAATCAACTGATCAAACCACAAGACCGTGGGGGCCGAGGCCATCAGCGCAGACCCGCCCCACAGGCCCAGGTCATCCTGGCACAACCGGTCAATGGCTCACAAACTTGGGCACCTGTGTGCTATGTGAACATTTGTGCTCTCTTCTGTTCATGGCATATACAATTGCATAGCCTGTTTGCACTGAGGTTCTAGATTCAGAGAAGTCTCCCAGTGCGTATCATAATAAAAGCTTTTCATTTGCATCCAGTCTCCAATCTCCAATCTCCAATCTCCTCTGGTTTCACCATGAAGAATCGTAAACAAGGTCAAAAAACTTCCGCTGCCTTCAAGTTGAATGACATTTGATAGGGTAGCGTCTGTAACAGATGGGACGGTTATCTCCAAAGTTCGCCATCCCCTGAGTTTTAGTTTTGTCTTCCCTATTTGTTTCACGTGAGATTCTTATTCATGGTTCTGTGCGTTTGTTGAGTATACTTCTCGTGTTTTGACCTGTTCTGCGATGCTCCTTGCATTTCGCTCACCAGCCTTTTGCCTTCACCAATTGCCAAAACCACCTTTCTGGTCACTCTGCTGATTGGCAAAGCCTTGCGAAGGGCATCAGCAGTCTGGCCAGAGGGAGATCACCAAATCACAGAGCAATTTTCTCTTCGGGTTTTCCCCCTGGGTTGGATCATCCCACAGTGGCTGGGGATGCGGAAGAGCTTTTGGAACTGGGTCAGGGCAGTTCTTCTGCTGCAGACTTTGCGCTCCAGTTCTGCAAACTGGCGGCAGCTAGCTAGTGTAACAAACATGCAGTGATCAAGGATTTTCGGCGAGGCTTGGAGGATGAGCTAGCCTGCCGAGATGCTGCTCTCAGATTGCAGCCGCTCATCCAGCTATCCGTTAGACTTGATAATTAGCACCGAAGCGAAGGTTCTTAAGCCGGCATCCCTCACCGGCAGACTCCAGTCATTAAGTCACCCAGCCGATTTCCGGAAACTGAGCACATCTGGTAGGTCAAGGTTAATTCAGATGATTATTAAATAATTGCACAGTTACAGAGAGATTACACATGCAAAATGCTCACTTAACTGTCACCTGGTTACTTTTATTTTAATTATGTAGTCTAATTAGGAACTGTCTGCTAAAACAAAGTCATGATGTAATATAAAAGAAAAAACTCCATCTAGCCTTGTCATGTGGTTTAAAATACTTAGCATAGGTGTTATTCTTCGCTGAGTTTAATTGCAGAACTAAACGAGACAACACAAATTAGTTTGCTGTCTAGTTTGTGCAATGTGTTAAATCCATTTAATTGGTTTTATCTTAGAAGTTCAAGAAAAACTGCCAAAAACATTTCCAGACCGTAGAATTTGTTTTTAAATAGATGTCTGTACTACATTTTTGTACTATGTTAGGCCACACATCTTTATATGGTCACTTGCTTTCAATCAAGTGACTATGATTGAAAGCATCAGCAAATAATGCAGTATTTATAAACAGCAATATATAAATCTAGCAGAAATACTACAATTACCAGTGATTATCACGCAAATAAACCTCTTTTTTTCCCCTTCAGACATCCTACATTTAAATAGCTTCTCATGTTTGCAGTTCCAGCTTTCACGCAGTGCTGGAGCACCAAAGCAAAGATGAACCCAAGCACAGCTCAAAGAAATAAACATAATACTTATTAACTAAGTTTTAGACAACCACAAACCCACAACACAAAAAAAAAAAAAAAAAAAAAAAAAACTCACCCCAAGTGGGGAGGTGCAGGGCCAATGAAACGGAGGTGATCAAACAAGTGCACATGGGTCTGTGGAATGTTAATTGGATAATTACTTGACACGGGCTTGGAGTTGACAGAAAACAAAGAGTGAAGGCAAACTGTGACACTAGCTTAAATTGTAACTTGTAACTTGTACAGATGTGCGTCAGTGTTTGCTAGTTGGAACTTTTGTTTGCATTTTTCCCAAATTACCTTTTACAGATTTTATATATTGCTCAGTAGACAAGAGAAATAATCCTAACATTTTCTTTCTCAAACCTGTTGCTTTTGTAATCTATATGTAACCGTATGAAGCCACATTTGTCACAAAACAATGAATTACTTTTATACGATTCTCAAATTCATAAAGCTCTGCAGATTACTTTTCCAGTAGGAATTTAAAAAAGGAAAGAATGAAAACCCTGAACCAAACAGGAAAAGCAGAAAAATCATTCCCTGACCAAACTTTTGCAACCTGTGCAAAATGCTGCTTCTAGAAGAATCTCAATACATTTTTTCTAAATCGCACCAGTCTTTCATCATGTAACTGGTTACCTCTGTCTTCAACTTGTTACTCCTCACATAAAAGTTAAGATGAGCTTTTATAATTTTGTTACCATTTTCAGTAGTATAGTTTATACTATTACATGCAATTATAATGAGATTCTTTAACCAGTCAAGGGCATAGACACAATCACTAGCCACATATTTCTAAGTCTGTGGATTTCAGTGTTGGACCTGCTGTTTAGCCAGTACCCTATTTTATCAACTAAGGCTAATTAGACTAATCGCTGAATTTTGAGACAAAAGAAGATAACCTCTCTGGCATGTGGTGGATTAGCCTCTCTTCACTGGGCCAGGATTCCCACCAAAAAAGTATTCCAATTATTTATAAACCCACATTGTTTTCTGCACCTCAGTCAGCCCGTCAGTGATTCAGTGACAAGATTCTGCCGAAAATCTCATCCCCTCGGAATGCCAAGCCAGAGAACAATCGTTTCGCAGCTCTGGTGAAAATTCATTAACAAAGGTGAAAATGGACCAGCCTTGTTGAAGTTCATGAGATAATCCACAAACGTAGTCTAAACCAAACAGTGCACAGAACATATTAAAGAACAAATCGACTCTTGACATAAGCTTTACAGTAGAACATTAATTAAAAGGGGACTTTGAATTTAAAGACAAAGATAAATAAACCTAACATTTTGTTTCTCAAGCCTGTTATTACTTGAACATTGTTGAGTATATACCTTAGTTTAGTTTGCTAATAAAAAGTAACAAAATGAAGATTTACAATGATAAAATCAGAAGCATTCAAATACAATTTTCTTTTTTTAAATATTTTACACAGAATGATAGCCAGAACTAGGGTAGAGGTTTAATGCAAGGCTCATTAATATTTTACCTGTTTATTTTTAAACCCTCTCTCAGGGGTCTGGTACTGAAAAAACACTGACTGTACCTTATGTAACTAATGACCTGTATTTGTTGTTGTTTTTTCTATTTTGCAATTTTGCTGAGACGGTTTAGTTGAACAAAAGAAGATATTTTAACCACTTATTGACTCATTTGGAGGGAGGCTGTGCCCAGACCGCAACAAGGATGACTACCCTCCGTGGAGCAAGCCCATCGTCGTCTTTGTGTGTCTGTCGGTGTGTGGTCTACTTTTACCTGTGCATGTGTTGAGGAACGCTGTAAGGCCATGGGACAGGGAGTTCATTATTATTTTTCTCCCTATGTTCCCCTGTCCACCTTGCCGGAGCCGGGTTCGGGCCTGGTGAAGACCATGGCATCAAGGCGACTAGGGGGGGCTGAGCGTGGAGAAGAATGGACGGTGTCCCAAGGGTACACTAGGGCCTTAGTTTTTCAAAGTGGGGGCCACCAGGATGCGCCAGGGGGGCCTCAGCACATTTGCCATAGTATTGTCAATGGGTTTTTAAAGACAAGGGGGCCCTGGCCAGATGCGTATACTATTTGGGGGGCTTGAAATTGAAAAGTTTGGGAACCCCTGCTCTGGGCTATTAGAGTACCCTTTCCTTACAATATTTACAACATCCTGTAAATATGTATTTTATGGTGAATCTATTAGTTTCATATTAATCTGATTCCTTATGACATTGTTCCAATGAGAGTATGTCAAGTAGCAATGTTTAATAATACATGTAAATACATGCAAAGCACAGCCATGCAGATTAACAATGCCTATTGTGGTGCTGAAAATATATGCAGAGTAAAGAAACAAGAAAGAAGTGGAGATTCATTGTTCTGGAAAAAAGCTAACTACACCCATTACCAATTTTATTGATCTTCCAGGTGTCCGTATGTTTTACGCAAGTCTTCGGGAAAAAACAGTCAATGTTTTCAGAGCAGATTGATGCTATTTGTTCCAGAATGATGTTCTGATGTAGGATACCCCTCAGAACCAAAGCATATCAGCAAATGCAATAATGACAACAAGAAAAAAAATCAAATCAATAGTCCTGACAGTTCCAACGGTGGCAGAGAGTTTATATGGCTTTTTCTTTCAGGTTATTAAATATTTTTCTCCATTTTTTATCCGAATGACTTCAAGGTCTAGATAGAAAGTACAAATAGTATTTCCACATGCTGAGCAGGTACAGCAAACAAAATATAAAAACGGCTTCCATGCACAACATGAAAATAAATTACACTGGGCTGTAAATTAAGCCTCTGCTCTGAATCTTAAAGAAGACTTCTTGGGAAATAAAACAGAGACAGTAAAGTCAATTGTAACCTTCCTATTCAATACAGCTGGAAGCACGCATGTGGGAATAAAGTCACTTTCAGTGCAGAATTTACAATGAGGCTCTGTAGCACTTCAATCAAAGTTTTGATTCTGAACTCACTTTATTTCATAGCATTGCGTTTTGGCACTGCGGTCCCCTGAGAGCCACTTTAACAAAAACAAAACTCTCAATCTTGTAAGCTGTTGGAGCTAAACACAGCATGTAGTCAAATCTCACTCCAAGGTATATTCATTTAGCTTACTAACACAATTTAGATTTTTCGTACGTAACTATCAAATTCAAATATCAAACAGTACAAATTGTTAAAATGCTAAAAAAAAATATATATATCAATTTATTAACGGGGCCATGTAATACTGGGTGTCACTTTTTGCAGGGAAAATTATTATTATTCCTTGCATCCACAAGCTATTACCTATGTCTTTCGGTTTGGGCGTGGTGGTGTTGGTGTTGAATATTGAATTGCTTTTACCCTTAATGGCAAACACAGTAGACTGGTTGGTCTTTCTCTTTGCCTGTGGATATCATGCCTCATCTCACTAAACCAATCCATCCCTTATGGTGCCTAAATCATCTTTTAGACAACCTTGATAGTAAGCATGCAAGTCTCAGTTTTGGTGCACGTTACCAAATCAATCAAACAATCAATCAGTACCCTGTTTCGGTCCAATCTGCCTAAAGCGGTCCCGAGAATGTGTGAACTGGAGGTTGGTGAGAAAACGTTCATATGCATCTTATCAAATGTGTTATGTTTGATTTTGTGTTGTCAACAAGGCTTGTCAGACTTGGCATGTGTCACTGTGCTGAGTGACTGGGTTTGGCTTGCCAAAAGGATGAACAAAACACCATAACTGAATTGCAAACAAAAACTATTTCTTAACAGGAAAAAATAGGAAAACTAGCGGAAAAAAACAACATAAAATAAAGTACAGTTCTATGACCTTTGACCTCTGAACTCAGCAACAATTTTGTTTCCACTGATGTGGCTCTGTCAGCCATCTATTTTTGCTGAGGTATCACAGGATGCCATCTTTTATACACTGTGGGCCAGCAACTACTGGCAACAAGGATTACAAGGATTGCAAAAGGCCAGAACTGTTAATCCATTCAGCTAACCCCTCAGTATTCACGTGTTCTCCAGTAACAACATTAAAATGCATTTGTCTTGCATGAAAGCTGTGTTAATGGCTTGTTTTCACAGCGTCAAGAGTGAGAAAATCCAGAGCCAGAACAACATCAGCAAATTGAGCTCGCATTAAAGTGTCTTGAGCATCAATGACCAGCTCTTGGTGGGTGTTACCTGTAGGTTAAGTAGTTATGGAGCATTCAAGCCTCGGGCCTGCTGGATGACTTGGACTGGACGGTCATTTTGCTAGTGTTGCATGTTTCAACAGCTGTGCATCTCAAGCGTCCCTTTCTGCTTGGGTCGGTCTTTCACTCGACAGCAAGCCTCTGCTGTTATCGGTCTTGGTATGAGATCTGGGATTCAAAGGATTCTTCATTCTATCTCTGGGGGCAGCTTACTAACATTGACAGTTTTTCATAGACCAGAACGTTTTTTCTCCACAGGATTATTGCTCTAAAATAATAAAAAATGCTCCTAAACCACATAGACATAAAAACTTTATTTCTTGAAACAATGCAGTCATGCAACAATAACTCTAACTATTCTAAATACATAAGTATCACCTTAAGCACACAAGAGTCATTGAACCTTGATCCACAGTATCCAACCTTGACCAACAAAAGCAAAGAAAACATACTTTTGCGTATTCCTTAGTTTACTCCTGTGAATATTGTAGAGGATTGCATACCATCCTGAACATTTCAATTTGATGGCTTTGAGGAGTTAATTTTATACCAGTGAAGGAAGGTTTGATTTGACTTGTTGTTAAAGGTAAACTCATTGTGAACTCAAAGGTAAACTTAAAGGTAAACTCAAACTTCACAACAATCAGCACAGTTCTTCTGAGTCTTTCCTTGTGGAGTGCTGGGATGTTGGTGTAAAATGTAGATATACAAACAGGATTCTTGAATATGTTCCAGATGTTGCACATAGTGGACACCCATGTTGACAGTGTCTCAATATCCTGCAACACCGTGAATTCCGCTAATTTCACAGCACAAAGAAGATTTCTAATTTATGAATAATAATGTATTGCACTGAACAGTGTGTTGGAATTCATGTAATTTTAATATGAAAAAAATTCTGAACGTAATCAATCTGAAATGGCTAGACAGCTCCAAGGTGTCTCTCCACTTGGCCCCACTGAAAGAGAAAATTAATTATAATACGAGCAAAGCAAGGAATTTTATGAAATATCAGAGCAAAATGACAGAAAAATTTCACATTCAGTTTGTAGCCAGAACCCTATGTGGACACCCCATAGTTTTTTATAGTTTGGTCTAGGCCCTTTAGTTCCACTGAAGGGTAAACTTAATGCTGCAGGATACAATGACATTCTGGATGATTCTTTACTTCAAACTTTGTGGCAACAGTTTGGGGAAGACCCTCTCCTGTTTCAGTATGACAATGTCCTGAGCACAAACGAGGTCCATTTGGAAATGATTTAACAAGTTCAGTGTGGAGGAACTTGACTGGCCTGCACAGAGCCCTGACCCAAACCCCATCAAACACCTTTGGGATGAAGTGGGATGTTGACTGCGATTCAGGCCTGATCTCCCATCATTTGATGGTGGCTAAATTGGAGCAAATTGCTGCAGCAATATCCTAACATCTAGTGGGGAAAGCCTTCTCTGAAGATTGGAGGCTGTTACAGCAACAAAGGGGGGATTGGGGCAGATCTAAATTAATGCCCATGAATTTGGAATGAGATGTCCAATGAAAAGTGTCCACATACTTTTAACTGGTGTATATACAACACCCTGTTCTGTCTTGACAGTGTTAATGATTATATATGACAATGAAGGCCTTTAGAAGCTTGTACTTGATAACAATGAATGTGACTACTTCAGTGTAGATCAAGGGGATGGAACAGGTTAAATAAGGATTTTTCTAGCCTCAAGACAGTCACAGACTGGTAATGTCAGGGAGTTAACTGGCAACAAAAAATCTCAATATATATTAAAGGAGTACAGCAGACCACAATGACTTTACTTCTTTACCACTGTAGGTACTTTTGTCAGCAGTAGCCTAATGGCACAGCAACATAAGTGAATTGCAATTGCTAATCTATACAGCAGAAGACATTCTGCCACTGCAGTTTGCACAATCAGTTAGCCTGAGTTCTAAAATTGTCCACATTAAGATTGTGCCCCAAAAAATGTATACACATAGTAAAAGCTAAGGCAGTGTGTCTCATCTACATCCACCGCGTCTAATTCTTGTTCCCTACCTGTATGTAAGTTATTTGACAGCTACTCTTTTCCCCCATAAATAACATGTTTCTGTTTATTTCAAGACATTGATGACATAAATAAATGGTAACAGATGGTTAAAAGACGATTTTAAAACTGTGATGATTTAAATGATTTCTCGGTCCATATCTGTATAGACCTGTGAGATGTCCAGACTACTGTGCTGGACTACTGCACCTTACTTTTAATGCCTTTTCAATTTTAGTCCTCTTTTTAAAGGAGTTCA
>JAOVYW010073442.1:0-14328 GCA_025775045.1 Hiodon tergisus
GCTGGATGTTTGGTGGATGTGGGGGCGAGTGGCTGGATGTTTGGTGGATGTGGGGGCGAGTGGCTGGATGTTGGGTGGATGTGGGGGCGAGTGGCTGGATGTTCGGTGGATGTGGGGGCGAGTGGCTGGATGTTCGGTGGATGTGGGGGCGAGTGGCTGGATGTTCGGTGGATGTGGGGTGGTCCCCAGTGTACTCACTGGGTCCTGTTTTCCTCTGCGTAGCTGGCTGTGGACTGAGGCTGGCGCTCAGATGGAGCTGGAGACATCCCTGGGCATTGGGGGGTTCGGGTACCCTGCCATGGCGGCCATCAATGCCCGCAAGATGAAGTTTGCCCTGCTCAAGGGCTCCTTCAGTGAGACGGGCATCCACGAGTTCCTCAGGTAGGGCTGGGCTCCGTCCTCACCGTCCTCGGAGACGGCGCGCTCAGTTCCCGTGGAACGCTCGCAAACTCAATCTGATGAGCCCTTTTGGCTTTCACCTCCTTGCAGGGACTTGTCAGTAGGGCGTGGCTCTACAGCGTCTGTGGGAGGAGGGGCACTTCCCAAAATCAACACCGTAGAGCCCTGGGATGGCAAGGATGGGGAGGTGAGTGTGAATGGAGAGGAAGTTGGAGGTATTGCTTTGAAAGTTAAATCTGTGATTTCCTCTAAGGGATTTCTGGATTGTTTTATGCAATGCTAGGAAAGCTGTTTAAATTTAGTGCCATTGAAATTTAATAGGACAACCCTGCAAATCCCTATACCCTTGAGTTTTGCAGTCCTTTTGCAACCCTTGTCTAAAATGAGAGGGTTTTTTGTGGTTTGGTCATGTGTATACTGTCAGATTGCAATAAAACCATGTTCTTATGAAGGTTAAAAATGCTGAGAATCTCCTTTTTAAGTGTTATAACTTTTCTGCCTCTAACTTCCTTTCTCAGCTACCCGTGGAGGATGACATTGACCTTAGTGATGTAGAGTTGGATGACCTGGATGAGTTGAAGGACGAGTTGTGAGTCCAGTAACGCCGGATTGGGGTCCGGTCCGTTTTTCCTCTCCCGTGGACGAGAAGAAACGGGACGCTTTTTTTTGTTGTTTTGGTTTTGTCTTCTTAAAAAGATTTCACAAGAAACAAATTTCAAGGAGCTTTTTCCTCCCTGCAAAGTGGAAGGGGGGTGGAGTTTGGAGTCTCAAGCGTCACTGTTCATCTGCTATATTGTGGTTGTGATTTTCAATGATGGATGGCAAATATCGGCAAAGCTGGTTGAGGTGGGGATATGGCTGTGCTGTTCAGTGACTGGGCTTTCAAACCTGCTATTGCCCCCAACCCAAAAACTACCCAGTGACTCAAATCAGGAAAATGTAGATCATTCACATGTAACCCTTTTGGTTTTCTTATGTTTCACTGTATTTTATTAGTTGATAAAAATAATTCTGGATGCCTTTTGATGTTAGTTGAGAGGAAAGTGAATAAATATGTATTTCTTTTATATTTTTGTTACCCTTCTGTTTATTTTAACTGTGGGAATAATCTTCTGGGGGGTTTTTTTGTGAAAAACTGAAAAGGGTGGGGGTGGGGGGGGAAATAAGCTTGACTGTGTTTTTATTTTGTTTGTTTGTGAAATGCAGTTGGCTCCAGATCTGGCCGCTGCTGTAACCAGTTCAATGTGGTTGCTGCAGTTAAAATGGTACAGGGTGGGAGGGTTTTAACATCTGATGATCCTTCGATTAAAAACTATTTTCAACCCTTTGACCGGGCTAACAAATCTGAAATCTGAACGGGATACACGCCAATAGGAGTGCTGACTTGGGATCCCTTCGAAATGTTTACGCTTAGTATTTTTATTCACAGAAGTGTCAGATCTTAAACATCCTGAGATGGAGTAGAAGTCAAAAACTTTAGTTTTTACCAATGCTGGGGTGGTTCCAAACGCAGACTTTATGGTTTTAATTAACCCTGTCAAGAACTGGCAGGACATAAGCCATCAAAATTTTACATTTCTTAGCACATGCTTTTATCCAAAGCGACTTACAGGGTTTGCAATTTATACAGCTGTGTTTTTGACTGAAGCAATTCAGGTAGATACTTTGCTCAACAGCTGGGGTGGGACCAGAAACCACTACACCTTCAGGCCATAGAAAACAGGAATTAATAATCCATATCTAAAGCTGCTGCACGAAACACACAGGACATTCATATGGGATTGAAAAGCACGTCAGCGGAACACCCAAGCCAGTTGTCGGGACTGGTTGGCTCCACGCCCACAATGGAAGAATCTCAATAGCCTCTACAACCCATTGAAAATACCTGTCTTCCTGGACAGGTGTACAGTCCCCTCTAATCACTGATGTCACCTGCTATGTTTTGCTGATGACCTTGAGGAGGTGGTAATATCCTTGGATATTTTCAAATCTTCTCTTCTAGGTTGGTGAAGGTTTGCTTATGGACAGCGGTTTTCAAAACTCCTCATAGATTCTCGGTTGTATTCAAGTCAACAGTATGACTGAGCCACTCAAGGGCATTTCCTTTGTAACTGATCAACTGAAGCTTTGGTAATAATGGGCAGCAGTGGGTGTAGTTTTTAAGAAGTCAAGCCAGTAACCAAAATGTCCCAAATCTTACCCCTGCTGTGGTCAAATTTTTGCCCCTGCTGTGGTGTTCTTGAGAAAGGTACTTTAACCTGAATTGCTTCAGTTAATATCCATATAAGTGGATAAATGAAGAAACTAAGTAATGCAAGTTATGGTTAATGACTGTAAGCACATTTCAAAAAAAGTATAAAATCTGGTCTAGCTGACTTTCCATAAACGCACACCTCCAAACAGCTCTTTGTTGAAACCAATGTAGGACGAGAGCTTCCTCGGGTGAGAGGATATATAAGTTTCTCTCTGTACACACTTTGCTAACTTTCTTAAAGTCTAAATACCCCGACCACATGTGTTTGTGCAAAAAGTACAGTCACTTTTGCTTCCCACCTGCCTTTTGGCTGTATGAATAAACACAATGTTGTTAATTTCATATTGAATGATTTTCAGTTTTTATATAAAAGCGCAGTTGTATTCCCCCCCGTTATCGCCACACTTTTCACACGAGAGGTTTTATTCTGGCCTTGTGTCTCTGAGAGTCTCTGAGCTAAGAGGGTTCAAGTTGGCTCCTAGCTGTCCACCAGGTTGACGTCCATCTTGAAGCAGACGTAGGAGTAGTACTCTTGAGGGCCCATGCTCAAGCCGGCAATTTCCAGCCCCAACTGTCCAACAGGGGGCAGCAAGAGGCAACACAAGCGTCAGAAATTACCATAATATCCAACACAGAAAAATGGTTGAAAACTTAACAAAACTTAACCAGGGTAATATGATGCTGCTTTAAAATATTCACATGTTGCTGCAAGTGACGATGATTTCTATACGTCCTTGTGATGAAGTAAACTAGAATGCTTGAATTCTTCACGAGTCTTAAAATTTGAAACGCGGATTACGAACTGCGCAGGATTATATAGAAGTAAATGTAATACATTAAAACGACTGAGCTCTTAATCCTAAACGACAGCGAAAACAGCAAGATATCTCACATCGGGTTTGCTGGCAGCAGAAGCAGCATCTAGGTGTATAAAGAGGGAGTTGAGTAGCTCTCTCAGCTTCTTTCTGTTCTTCCTCTCTGGCTGAAGGAGAATTGCCTGGAAGTTCACGGGCAGACCATACCTGACCAATCACACCTCATGGGTTAGTGCGCCTGACCAATCCAAAAGCAATAAACCAGCACACATTAACAATCATGGTTCATGCCATAAACAGGTACCTTGGTGACTAATCACAGCACCCAGGTAAGAGAGTGTTGCCCTGCCAGAGCCAGTGCTGACTCACCTGAGCACGGATTCCACGAACACCCTTAGAGCCTTCAGGTGGATCCAGGCCATGAAGACCTCACTGAAGTTGACCTTGAGCCAGCGCACAAATGTCCCCTGCGAGAAGCAGACAGTGGGCTGTTACTCTCCTCATCATACGCCCCGGGCACAGCATGCTTGCCAGGAATGCCAGACCCAGACTTCCTGTTTTACCCTCCTTTACAGGAAACTGAAGGCGACGGACACCCGGTTAGCGATGAAGGCCAGTTCACTCACATACTGCTCCCTCTTCTCGACGCAGAGCTGGCTCATCTCCAGTCTCTGCCGCTCGGACTCCTCAAAGCTGAACTCTCGCACCATGAATCTGTGGTCGGAATATTAGCCGATTTTTTACATTTTCATTTTAATTTGAGCAATTTAAGTTTTATTTGACCAGGGCCCATCCATGGTTACTTGGTTACCGTGTCACTATGGCAATCATCAGTCTTCTCTCACAGTTTAAACATAATCCATGAGTGCAATCTACATATAAACTAAACCATGACATAATCTCACAAGTAGCAACGCAGCAGTGTTTACAGGAAGTCAAATGAATAGGGACTTTTTACATTCATATCTTTATACAATCGAACAATTCTGAACAATGGCAGTCAGTCTGAGGACAGTGAGCAACAGCCTAGGCGTGCACAGACTCATTCCCGACACTGCATTTCCGGCACAGAGCTTCCAGCGTTGAGGTCAGGCTCTGGGCGAACTGTGACGAGCAATCACTCATTAGGGGACTCACCTGTTCTCTCTGGCTCTGGCCTTAAACTCGCCGACGGCCTTCTTGAAGAGTGTGACTGTAAAAATTCCCCCCTCGGACTCGTCCAGTAACTTCCTGCATCGCATACAAAGGTCCAGGCCTAATCATGGATTTGTGAGGGGGCAACACTTTGAGCAAATCCTGGGAAACGCTACAGCAGTGTGCCGCATACGTTTAACAGTATTTCTTTTCAGCACGCAAAGCAAGAGACTAAATGACTAAATACTGAATATCTGAACTACTGAAGCAGGCTTGAGGACTAAAAGCCTGAAAAATAAATTCAGTGGTAAAGGAACTGTCACAAAGAAATCCCTGAAAAGTCAGCACGTAAATACACTGGATTGGCAGGATAAATTACTGCCATTTAGCTAACTCTTCCTTTCGAGGAGTAAACTTACATGGCAGGGAGACGCTCTGGTATCATTCATCGATGCCCTACGACTTGGCTGACTAAACCGTCTGCGCTAGTGAGAGTATTCTGTTCACCATCTGCCCTGATGGCACGGGTCTGCCCATTCCACAAAGAACCACGTTTGCGCACACCTGAGCGGTTGGTCCAGGTGAGTGCTGGCCTACGGTTCTGAGGACCTGAGGTGGGAGCTGCGTTACCCGTGCACGGTCAGTGAAGTCTCAGACAGGACTGATTTTGTTTAGCTACTTTGACAAAACACCGAACTCACCTGCTGGAGCGGGGCACCACAAACTCCGACAGGGACTCATAGTTCTTCTCCCACAGTGTGTAGTTCTCCCTGTTTGGTGAGAGTTACATATTACCGTAATAATACGTAGACCACTCAGAGCGAGCCTTCAGAAACCCCGCTCCCGGGATTCAGTTTCTTAGTACCTCATCACCTTCTAGCTATCAATTATTGAAGCAGTCACGTATATCTTCCATGATTGAGAGAGTGGGTGATACTACAGCTTCTGAAAAACCTGCTGTAGCAGGTAAATCGGCTGGACCAAGGCCTTCCTGGGCTAGATGTGGCTAGCTTGACTAGATTGGGTTAGCTACTTTCCGAGCTACTTTCTGAGGGGGAACTCATAGCATGCTCACTTCATTACCACCACCAGCAGAGTGGTAAGGTACTCTGAGCCCAGTACCAGGTCTTCCTTCTTTACAATATCCGTTAGCGTACGCGTCAGCAGGCTGCCTCTGTGAAGAAAGGATGTGTCCTTCATAAAGCATTTACAAAATGTGTTCACAGTTAAAAAGGATCACACATTTCTTTTCATATAATCAATATACGGCGTGTCCACGTCAATCTTTTTTTGTTTGTTGAAGAGTGTAGCAGTAACAGCACTTACAACAGTAAAGTCTGCAGCAGAGAAAAAAAAAGTTTTCACAACTCTGACATGGAACTGAGAACACAGAACACAGAACACCTGATCTCTTGGTCTCCTTCAATAAAGGAGAAGGTTTGGAACAGGTGGTCAGATGGGGAGGGGAGATGCAGGCAGAGGGAAAGGGACACTCACTCTCCCCTCTGCTCCAGGGTCTGCAGGCTGCCCTTTACATTGCCGTAGGTCGCAGTTCGAGCCTTCAACTCCATTTCTGTCTGGGACACTTGCTGAGGCACACGCACCAGCACACGGATGCACAAACTTGAGTGCACACTCGTGTAGAGTCATGAAAAAAAAACCAAACCAAATAAAAAAAACACTAAACCTGACCATCGCTCACAAGGTCAACTGAGATGCATTTGGAAGTCCTGATTTCAAGCAGTTAATTAGAACCTGTATGACATCACAGAGCCTGAGTGACAACCACGGATCCATGAATAAGTGGACATTACCTTCAGGATGATCTCCGTCAGGCTCTTCAAAGGAAGAGCGGTCGAGTACTTAGCCCTGTCCCACTGGAAGTGTGTTATGTAACTGACCAAGTCGACTGGGAGAACAAACAAAACATCAGCCTCCACATAACAATTCACTTCACGCAGGGGTCTTGACCCGGGCAGGACCCGGGAAGACACAGAACGCCCTTAACACGGAAGCCTCACACAAACATGCTGGAGAAAACAAGCCCAAACACAAGCCGTGTTACCAAGCAAGGCCTGGAAGTAAGCTTTCAGAGGCGACTGGGTCATTTTCTTGTGCATCTTCGATTCTGATGGAACAAATTTCACCGGTTCATTCAGCAACATAAAAACGTCGGTCATCACAGATAAAGTCCGCACATCGACAAACTACCTTAGTGGCGCACCTTTGCTGATAAAGCCGACCACATCCTCAATAACATGTGACAAACTAATAACTGTGGAATTACTGGTATTATCCGTCCCTGCTTTTCTCAATCAACATGAGGGTGCGGAGCTGAAGCCTCTGTGGTCCTATGTTTGTTTGAGTTTCCCGGGCTCCAGCCCTTACCTCCGTTAGCCAACATGTTTTCCAGCACTTTGTCCCTGGAGTGTTCCATCACGTCTGAAAGGCACTGGGATATCTTGCGGATTACACTGGGAAGGTGGGGGAGGCAGGACACTGGTTAACAGGCACGGTGTTGACGAGTACACAATGCTCCATCACGCACTAAGTGACTAAATGACAAGCTTCAGCAAACACACGCACAACAGGAAAACACAGTCACAGACTACCTTGAAGCTGACGTAGCCTCGCACAGACATGGTGAAATTGCCCACAAGGGACACCAAGCCCTTGAAAGCGCACATTGGCACAACTATCGCAACCATCAAGGCACATGCACAGATAGCGGCCTACCAGTGCTCAGGCACCTGCCCCTCCGACCTCCAAGCCATCAAGTGCCCTGACGATTTCTTTGGTTTGTTTTAGCCATCTTTTTCTCCTTCATAGCCCTTACAGTACCGCGTTGAACTCTCCGGTACCCCCTGCTTATGTTTGTAGATTTTAAATTGGGGCCTGGTCCAAACCAAAAAATTGTTCACAAAGCCCATCCCCCTCTAGTCAGTTTACGCTCCAGCAGCCCTTTGGAGACGCCCCCAAAACGTAAAGTACTGCACCTGGCCTCATTATACAGTGTGGGCTAGGTACAGGTGATAATCATCCAGTCACCCGACTGATGAGCACATTTTCACATGGCTTTGGGTGGGGAGGCTCAGCCCTTTCTCCTTCTTCACATCGTTGCACCACAATACAATATGTAGTGTTAAACTAGTAGGGTGCAGTATTTTCACAATCTGTTTACACGTCTGCATTGTTTCTTGGTTTGGCAACTGGGCAAATATGCATTGAACTAATTTGCTCTCTGTGTCTGTACCTAATTTTAACATCTAGATTGAGCGGTGAGACCTGGCGGTGTGCTCTCCAGAGCCATTACTCATCCCCCCCCACTGGAAACTGTGACTGTAACGGGGGCCGGGCCTGACCTGACTTAAGCCTGCACTCCTTTGCTCTCTTCCAGCCATTGAAACCCTTCCCGGAAAACCCATACTGTAACCCCTCAAGCATCGGTTACTTTGCAGGCCACTGCAACCCTACACTGAACCGGTGGTTCAATTGCCAGTAAATATATAGAACACAATCAGCTGTTTATGTTACAGCGAGCCTAATTTCTCTGTACGGCACAGCCAGCTTGTTCTTGGCGTGACACACATGGCAGGTCCTCAGTTAAGACTGGCGCTGACACAAGCTGACTGACAGGGTGTACGTCAGAGAGGGACCTAACTGCACCGAATGGTTCCAGAATGATCAGACTGGTGGAATCCTGAACGAGAAGAGCTGCTCCCGCACCATGACGGGAAACTCTACTGAACTGAAGAATAACGACGAACATCATAAGGACATAAGGTCTGTTCTTGTGTGCCGAAGGTTCACTTAATGTTCTCCCTTTACACCAAATACCTGACATATGTTATCCCTTTCTGCACAATATTCGACAGATCTGTGTTTTTTTCCCAGCCAACAGCCCCACGTGTATGAAGTACAGTACCAGAATATAACATCATGTGCCTGCTTACCTCTCTGCATGGAGGTCCAGTCTTGAGAGATCCTCAGACAGACCCAGAAGGATATCCAGAGTGCCGACCTGCCAGAACATTTCACAGTCAACGTTTCTCTGGCATTCTCTCTCACTACCTTTATCTCCTTCTTTCTCACTGTTCAGTTGCTATTGTAGACAGGTTCGCCAAAGAGTGAGATCTCAATACAGAGAACACTGGGTTGGCAGCAAAAACAGTCAGACCTCAAAGGACAAATTATATCATAAAAGCTCTTTAATTATTCATAACTGTGCAATGTAATTCAATCTTTAAGACTTTTAAGACAATATTTAAAAGTATTGAAACCGAGGTCTGCTAGCTTGGTGTCCTCAACATGATCTGCATACAATCCTGCAAATCTCAATGACTAAGCCTGCGCTTAGGGAAACACTTCTGCAGGCCGATTCACTGAGTAGACCTGGAAATCCTCTTCTTAAAGAAACATGAGCATGCCATCTCATTAGCAAAGGTAATGGAACACTTTAGGGATTAAAAGGTGATCCTCTTTAAGTGTAGCCTAGTCAGAGTGTTAGGGACTCGATTCCAAAGTTTTTTTTTAAACCAGCTAGCTATCATACAAAACTGATAATAGTTGGGATTACTATAGCGACTCCATTAAACACAGTTTGAATAGATTTAGTGACATACAGCAAGGCAGACAACAACTGGAAATTGAACTTAAAAACTTCAAACTTGCCCTTGTAGCTTTAAAACCCATTCACTAACAACTTTAAAAGAGTGTTTTAAAATTCCACACATCATTGCAAACTTGGATACTACCTACTGTTAAAAAGGTCCAGAATATATATATATATATATATATATATTTAAAAAAAAACATGGTTTGAAGGGTTTGCAGCTGTCGGCGTTGGTTTTGAAGATCTGGGGGGTCAGGGGGTCTGGGGCTCATCCCGGGAATAATCCTGCGGATCACTGAGCTACCCGTACCTTCAGTTCCGGGACAGGGAACCGGAAGCTTGAGGCGACACTGCCGTTGGACGTTGTGCGTTTGAGCTTCTCCAGGGACTGTAAGGTCGTCTTGTCGAGGGGCACTGAAATCAGCCAGAACTCCATCATCATGGACCTCTTGCCGTTACCACTCAGCCTTGCACTTGCACAAGTCTCTAAAACCTGCTAAATACATTTTTAAAACCATTTTAGAAAATCCAGCATCGTTCTTTCTACGTCTGTTCCTGGGTCTCATGCTTTCTAACTGCAGCTCCAGAACTCCAGAATTTTTAGATGGCAATACTGAGATCATTCATATGTATTTCAACGTGCAATGGAATAAGTAAATTGATTCCTAAATGTAACAATAGATGTACCATTTGGAGGGGGGGTTGACTTTTGAGAGCAGAGCAAAGGCACACCAAACCTTGATAATAAAACGTAATATTTGTCTTTCAGGTGTGAGCTCCCAGGTTTTAACAAGCAGCACCTGGAAAGCTGTAAAATCTTTTTTTTTGGGTAAAATATCTTAATATCTTTATAATGTGACCTAATGGAATTAACGAGAGGAACAATACACCTGTCCCCACATAGACACCTTAGCTCACTTATCAAAAGAGTTTCCACTAAACAAGTGACGACCACTTGTTAATTTTGTACAACCATTAAGTCAATACTGTAAATACTTCACCAAATCACAGAGACCAGTGTGACTATGATAAAGCATCATGCTAAAATAATTAATATTAGTCTCTTACCTTTAGAAGAAACTTTTAAAGATTGCATTATATCCACCAATTCGCGGGTCTGTTGCAATTACTGACGCAACGACACAAAAAGGCAGAATCCAAAAAGGCAGTTTTTGCGCCTGGCATTCGCCTGCGCTGTTTTCTAACTGCCCCGCCAACAGTGTGACAGGTGCGAGGCCGGAAGTTCGCAAAGGTGAGTATCGTTACATCATTGATACGATACGTTAAACTAGGGCCACGGATCCTTCCTACTTCTTCTCAAGTGTCCACTATCAGGTAGCTAGGTCGTTACTTCTTGCCAAGGACATACAACTGACCCAGCTAGACAAATTCTTAATATTAATTTTCTGACAACCTTATAGTATGGACATGGGAATAAAGAATAGTGGAAGTATTTTATTTACAACAATACGGGTCACAACGAAATTGTGAATCCAAAAGTGTGAATATATAGGATCATAAAATGCCAACGATGTTCAACATTCATGGAAAATTGGCGATTTACATTGCTTATCTACAGAATATAGTTTATTTTACAACGTTATAGCTTATTCTATTCGCTTATAGAGAAACGCTTATCTTAATGTATAATGTAAGAAATTTCGCTTCTAATAAAAGGAGTGATAAGTAATTGGTATTTAATTTTTTCAACAAAATATTTATTGTATTAGTTTCCCCCTAGTTGTTTGCTTTTTGTGGGTTTTCTTTGTTTACAGTAAGACAATAAAAATACGTTAAAATACAATAAAGCCTTTAGATTTCATTGTATAGAATCAATACAATTATACAGTTATATATTGATATTTAAAAACGAAGATGGAAAATATGAATGGTAACCTTCTCATAAACCACGTTTTCAAAGCGAGTGAAATTATAGACCAAATGCAATAAAAGTTTCCGCACGGAAACCAATAATGAGTGGACACACTTCCTGTTGTTACTTGACTCACGTTGTCTGGACTGTAACAGTTTAAGCAACGTGGAGTACAGACTTGAAGAGAAAACATCCATAATATCCATTAATGTTAATTGGCCACATGTTATATACAATCATTCTACCCTACAGCTGTAAATATGCAGGTTACCAGCGTGAATGACGTGAAGATTTATAATTTGAGCCACGGAAAGTCTCTTCCTGAGGTAAGACTATTTTATCAGGTAGCTATCGAAGCTAGCTCGGTAAATGGTTGTTTAGAGAAAAAAAATTAAAAACAAATCGTTATGGATTGTGTCACTTAAAACATTTTAATTAACAAGCCAGTTATCTTACCAAAGCCATTAAGCCTGGTTAATCAGGGAACTTGCTCTAAAGGCTTAAGTAGTGATAGAGATGTAAAATAAGTTACAGTGTGCTAAATTTGTTTTGGGGAAAATATATCGCTGTGTAATGCGGAATTGTCTCTTGTTAGAGCAATTGTTGTGAATTGTTTTTTAAATTTAATGTCTACATTTATTTCTCGTTTTTAGTGGCTCTCTGACCGAAAGAAAAGGGCCTTGCAAAAGAAAGATGTCGGTGAGTATTGTTTTGTTTATGTAGGGTAGCCTTAGCCAGACCTGCCTCTACTCCGTTCTCATCCCTCTCCGTTCTCATCCCTCTCCGTTCTCATCCCTCTCCGTTCTCATCCCTCTCCGTTCTCATCCCTCTCCGTTCTCATCCCTCTCCGTTCTAGATGTCCAGCGTAGGATCGAACTCATTCAGGATTTTGACATGCCCACGGTCTGCACCTCTATCAAGGTGTCCCGGGATGGACAGTACATTCTAGCTGCAGGTGAATGCTATGTTCCCAATGAAATTATGTTTAACCATATCCCTTTTGTCTAACCTTTCAAAAGGGACGTTCTCACACAATGCTGACACTGTTGCAGGTACCTACAAACCCAGGATTCGTTGCTATGACACCTACCAGTTATCCCTCAAGTTTGAAAGATGTCTGGACTCTGACGGTAAGCCAAAATGTTTTCTCCTTGAGCAGGGTTTGGGTGAAGGAGGTGTCAGCAGTGATTTAGGGGGATGTGTGAGAGGCTGTTACCCTCCGGAGGCTTAGATGACTCCCTGGACAGCTACAGGTTTTGATGACATTAAAGCGGACCTTGCCTGAGTACTAACAAACGTGTACCGGAGTTGGTATTAAGGTTATTTTTTTTTTTTTTTTTTTTTATTTTTTATTTTTTTTAATAGCCCTTCCGAGACTCTCCTCTGGGATTCTCCGGTTCTCAGTGGCTCTTGTATCAGGGCTGGTGTTGGGTGTCCGTCTGTACTCTGGCACTGCTAACAGTGGAATTGGGAAAAAGTAGTCAAAATAATTATGGCAGCAAGTGTAGCATGTGGTTTAAAAAAAAAAGTTTTACCGTTTCAACACTGATTCCCATGGGGGTGATACAGAGCCAACCAGGCGGTTTCCCAGGTTCGGACAGAGTGGCCTTTAGAGTTTGGGTTTGACAATGCCTGTTTCATTTATTAATACACCAATTTCCCATGAGCTTGACCCTGACGTACCAGCAGTGCTGAGTAGGAGTGAGGTTTCCTACTAATTTGACTGCAGAAACTCCGTTCCACTACTTTTGTGGACCTGTCTTAAAGCCACTGTATTTGGTTCCTTTTCAGTGGTGGCCTTTGACATACTCTCTGATGACTACTCCAAGGTGAGAATGCATCCCCGGAAAGGAGTCTTGTCTCGGTGTCACTCCCAGTCTGAAAACTGGGCCTCCGGATGAAATGCTACCTCTCTAGTGAAATTAGAGGCGATGACCTTGCCTGATTTTGTAGTAAGCTGAAGGACTTGCCTTTAAACTCGGTATGGTGGATTTCATGTGTTGTTTTTTCTCCACCTCCTTGACCTGCTGTTTTCGGGAAGGCTTTGCTACACATCACTGTCAGTGCGTGCTGTGTGCCGCATGTTGCTTATGGATCTCTGTGGCTTGTGCTCAGCTGGTGTTTCTGCACTGTGACCGATATGTGGAGTTCCACTCTCAACACGGACACTACTACAAGACGCGCATCCCAAAGTTTGGCCGGGACTTCTCCTACCACTACCCGTCCTGTGACCTGTACTTCGTTGGTGCTAGGTAAGGGGCCACATGCTGGTTGGGCCAAACCACTTATAATGTGCCATAATTCTACAAAGCAATCCATGCAATGGACTGAGAGGTTAATACTGGTTAATTGTCAAAAGCTTTAAAGCTGTTGTTTTGTCTCAGTTTAATGCAACTTTTAGTTTGCCCACGACCTTCTACAGTAAAATGAATTACATTTTTAGATTGTAATATTGTGCTTTAGGTCTGTGTGGCTTAAGTCAGTGATAATTGAGTTTGGACACCAGTCGATGTATAGTTTCCATACTCCAAGTGGGGCTATGTGGTCGTCTCATAGCCATGCTATCAATGTGATTGATTCAATACATGCATTTTTCTAAATGATGCATTCAGTTTACCCACAATGCATTTGAGCAACAAATAGCAACAAATGGTCAAGTCTAATTGTCAGATTCAGCGTCATGCAAATACTTTTGTTGTTAAATGGTTTACGCGAGATCAAGTGTCTCCCAAACCTTAACCAGCTGTTCCTATACGTCTTACTTATTGGGTTGCGTAAAAGATTCTGCTAATTCAAGTAAGATACTCAGTTTCTTACCTTTTGTATGTATCATTTATAGATTGTAAATACTGGAGTAGTTCATGTTAAGTACCTTCCTCGAAGCTTGACCTTTTGATTAAGTCTGATACCCTTAGAAAGTGATTTACTAAGAGCCCGTACAGTTTGTTACACCTCTCATTCTAAAACCTAAATTGTATTTTTTTTCTCTTAGCTCTGAGGTGTACAGACTGAACTTGGAGCAGGGTCGGTTCCTTAATTCTCTGCAGACGAGCGCTGTGTAAGTCTATAGAATATTTGGGGTATGTGTTCTGTGGTGTGTGTATGTTTGTAACTTGTGTGTGTTTGTAACCAGCTGTGTTTATGCCTGTGGGTCTCTATCCCGTTGTGTGTGTGTGTGTGTGTTTATGTGAACCCAGGGTGACGTCTTTTGCCACTACTTACTCCACAGAGAGAACAACGT
>JAOVYW010073443.1:0-20007 GCA_025775045.1 Hiodon tergisus
ACTCTTTGATAAGTAGTCGTGACACACTTACCTGACATGCCTGTCAAGACATGGAGTGGTTTAGTTTAATGGTTTAGATGTTTCAAAGGCAGAAACATTGTAAGCATTGCAATGAGAACTGTGTCTAGTGTTTTTTGAGATACGTCCACATACTACATGCTACCCATGTACTATGTTCTATTAATCTGCTGAGTGGAAATTTTAACATTTAGCATTCATATAATGCACAAAACGCTTCGTTGATAAGCACGTGATATCGCAAATGAAGAAACTTTTCCTTTTAAAATGTAGATGATGCTTGTTAAATGAAATATGAATACCAAATTTGCAGTCAATTGGTTCATGAGTTCATTGGTTAATTTTTTTATCAGATATATAAGGTTAAACAGGTTATGAGAACTGTGTGAATAAAGTCTGACTTTTTAAACGTTTCTATGCCGTCATTCAACACCATTTTTCATCTTTATGCGGTTTGTCACATGGCCCTCTATAACCCTGCCAATTTTGAGATTAATTCATCCATCGGCATGGAAGAAATCTTATGGAAACAGAAGAAGAAACATTAACAAAAGGCTGCCCGGACCCTAATGACGGCTACGTCCACGTGTTTTTGTCTGATTTGCATGGATTTGTCTCTTGTGAGCTCTAAATACATCTGATGCGAGTGCTTGAACCCCCTGCTTTCAAAAGAGTCATTTTAATGATGGAAAAAGTCTGATAATAGCCCAGCACTGGTAGGAAACAGCTCAGATGCTGTATAAGCCTGATATTATTGAAGTCTCTAGAGACTACAGTGCCCTGTCAATTAAATCAAATCTTAAGGTTTGGAAGTCTTCAGCCGATACAAATAGATATCCAATCTTAAAAACAACGAGGCAGGCTTTTTTGTACAAAAGCTGTTACTTCCTTGAAAATTCCTTTATCCATCTGCTAGCAAAGAAGCTGGTTCGAACTGGTTATTAATTTTTGAAAAGCCTGCAATGCAGTTGGCTCAGAGAAGTGCACAAAAAAGATTCCGTTTACCATCCTTAGATTTGGCAGTTTAAAAAATAAAACACTTGCTGCGTTATCTGTTAAAATTACTTTTTAAAAACAATTAACCGGTTAGTTAATTGGGAACTTTCTAATGGTCTGTGGGCAGAGGAATCAATCTAAGAGCTTTCTCTCTTTCTGTGCCATTTGTAATGCCCTGTGTGGCACACAGATGGGAGCCACACCCTGAAGGGAGGTTTTAGTTGAGGCTTTTGTTGTTGGTTTGTTCTTTTTATTGTGTTAAAATTGTTTGATGGTGACCATGCCAAATACAAGTTTGGCATGGTTCACGGTTCAAGTACCCCCGGCTGTTGTACCCTTGAGCAAGGTACTTAATCTGAATTGCTTCAGTAAAATATCCAGCAGAATAAATTGATGAATGTAGAAATGTAAGCTCTGTAAGTCACTTTGGATAAAACGTCTGGTAAGCAACAAAAATGAAAAATGTAAAAGGTGTGAACCCTCCCCCTATGTCTCAAGCCGCTCTCGGACCGGGCACGTCCCTGCGTGCCATACCCCGGTTTGTTGTCCCATACAAAATTTTATGACAAGTTCAATGAAAGATGAAAATAATCAATGACCCAGCGGGATTGCTTTTGGTGGCCAAGGGCTTAAAGGAAAAATTGTAGGAGACCTACAACCAGCATGTGTAACTTGAGCCTTTTTATGAACGGATCTGTCTGTCCCGTGACTGAATCCCAAACAACTTTAGCCAGAACACTAAAAAATACTGTCAGGAGAGATGAATGAAATGTTTATAAATGTAATTATTTTGGGCTATTCAGTACAGTATAGAACCTTTTTTGACTTTATAATTCTCCCCGTATACCTTGCAGATACCATTCATTTATTCTCATCTCTCTCTTTCTCATTTCCCTTGGTTGTTCAGAAATGAAGCGGAGTGCCAAACGGAGGAAAGTGATTAAGATATTGAGATCTCAATGTCGAAAAAAGGCAAAATGGCTGGCTTAAGATCCTAAACTTAGACTCAATCATCCAGTCCTGAATTATTTCCAAAAGGGAGTGTGGAAGGTTCGGCCATCTGCTCAATTTCTGATGTTTGTGGCAGTCAAACCTGTAAGCTAGCAATTACAAGGCACAGAGTCAGGCTGAAGGCTGGGAACAATCCCTTTCCACTCCCGAGCGGTAGCATTTCCAGACAAGACAACATGCCAATTCATCACAGACATGTTACAGTGGTGCACTTTCAGGAGACGGGATGGGCTTCATGCCATCGATTCCTGTCTGCGGGATGGACGATTACCCTGGGCCTCTGTTCTATGAGGCAGGAGCGTTCAAAACAACAACAAATAAAGTATTGAGTGCAACTTTTAAAGAAGCTTTTTTCAGACAGGCCCTTTGTGCAGAGCATGCGCTGTTGACCAAAAAGAAGGCCACTGCATTATTTACCACCTGCTTCTGTTCAGCTTTTGCTCGGGTGCACAAAGCCTTGTTGCAGAAAATGGATTTTCTGCAGAGAGCAACAGCAGTGGCAGCCCAGACTCATGCCACCTCCGCTGCATTACAGAACCTCTTCAGTCCTCTTTTCAGTCCTGATAAGGGACTACTTTATATCAGCCTCTAATGGATCCATCACCTGTTCATTTAAATGGCATGTTCAGGCATCTGGTGTTTCCCTGCTGGGAAGCACTCAGACATTTTATCAAGCGCCGGACAATGCAAGATATTTGGCTTACGCAAAATTGGCCCACGTACCTCACTTGCTGGGAGGGTTGCAATCCAGCAGATAGCAGAGTGACAGATAAGAGGTATTTAACAAAATGGCATCTGGGTTGCGATTTGATAAGAGGGGATCTCAGAGGGCGTCTAAGGTGTTGGTAAAGGGAAATGATGATGCTGGGTGGTGCCACAGTTCAGCTCATCGTAAGTGATGTCTGGAAAGCCCAGTCAGACACATCGAGGGAAAAAATATGTCTGCACCCCGTGTGCGTATAAAATTGGACACTTTTTATTGGTCCACTTTAGGAAGTCATACTCACTATAAATGGTGACAACTCACCGTGATGAATCTACTGCACTGGTGGAGAAATTTTTCTCACATGGTGAATGGCTGCACGAGTGCACAACACCCGCGTTTGTCAAGCCTTTCTTTAACAGATTTAAAGCTGCTTTGCATTGAAGTGCTCCGCTCTAGTTTTCTGGGCTGAGCTTTGTCATTCTTGCCGCCTCTCCACATGCATGGCGAGTGGATACACAGGCATAAAATACACTAAAGCTCACTCAAAATTGAAGAGGATATGGATTCTGCTGAAGCAGGCCTGAACCATATCACCTGACAAAAGAACCATGTGACAAAGGAATCCATTAGACCTGGCTTTGCTTAAATAAACTGCTGCTTCTGTAAAGAACCAATATTCAAGTTCCTCACACTTTCTGCATCCACATCATAATAGGCCAATCAATTATTTTTTTATACAATCTATACATTAAAATAAAACTCAAAGGGCTATCGCTGTATGAAAACCTTATTATCGAAACATCTGCAGTAACTCCTGAAATGTATTTAAAGTCAGTGAAAAGACTGCCGTGAATCAAGAAAAAGTGAACAACATGGAGTTTCCCATTCATTGGCTCTCACAGCGGTGAGGTGCTTTGATGTTCTCATCTGCCTTGGAAAAGGTCAATGCAATATGATCGCTTTTCGGGTTCTGGAAACAGCGATTGCTATTAGGTTCTGGATATAGTTGGTGCTACTTAAGCCCAAACCAACAATGATGAGGGCCAGTAGTGAACTGCTCTAAATCCCCTAGAATGGAGAGAATCACATTTAAAAATGGTCACCCACTTTTGACTGACACATCAAATATAAACGAGATGCAAATCAAAGAATCAAAGATATTTGGAAAGGGAACATAAATGGCATCTACGACAAGGAGGCTTCAACTCAATATAATTTGAATCCGAGATGGACTATTGGAGCTCACATGACTTAACTTCAATACTGAGTACCTGACTGACATTCTTTATAAATTTAGACTAGGGCAGGGGCTCACTTAACACACACGCATGCACAGTAAAAGGTGCTGGATAATGGGATGCTTTCCCTGCATCTAGGAGGGTATGTCATCACGGTGTTAAGTAGCTCAATACTGCCCCCTAATGCTTGTACAAATTATGCAGGACACCAGCACCAGTCTATAAAATGACCTCTGCTCATGTTGAAAGTCAACTTCTATAAATGTCTAAACAAATACAGAGAGGAAAGATTGGGAGGCCAGTCTTATTTACTCCCATTTCACTCCAGTGTATTTATCCGGAAATGTTGTTTTATCGAGCTTGCAATGAATCAAGCAAAAGTAATCAAGCAAAACTAATTTCAGATCAGCCAATTTAACCAAAGCACTGGCCTATATTGCTTCCACTCCATAATAAGTGTGTGTATGTTTTTCATGACAGTAAGTTTTTATTGCATTTCCACTTTAAGTTTATTTTTTCCTTTTCATTTTCATTAAAGAATAGGGGTTTTTTCTCCATTTGCTTCAAATATTTACATAAATATATAAGTATAATGATACAAGAACTAATTATAAAATTATAGAAGCACATTTAAAACGTTCTTTGTCTGCGGCAATGCTTACATTATCTTATGAGAGCTAAACCACATCTTATCTCCAGGGATATACAGGAAAGTCTGCCCATCCTCAATTTCATCACCTTCATCAATAAGATATCTGACACATGAAAGAGCATAAACAGCTCGACTTCGGGGCAGCAGAAGTGAGCATCAAGGCTATCTGCTTGCCTGCCTTTAGCAAATTTATGTACGGTGAGGAGCCTGCCGGCGGAGGGAAAGGGACTACACCAGGGAGACAGGCTCAGGAAGGAGTCTTTTCCTCCTTTATGCGGCAGAATTTGTGCATTGCATTGCCTGATGCATCGCAGACTAGTTGAAAAGCACCAAAACCTTACCCCCCACACACACGATTTCACAAAAAAAAAAAAAAAAGTACCATTTTTGTTCAACGGATTAAGATTTTGCAATGGGTGATACTTGATTTCTGTCCAATAAGTGCTCAATGCACGCTGTGATTTTCATGTTTTTTTTATTTTAAATTTTTTACATTCCCTTGATCTCTGAAAATGATGTTTTATAGCCCATTTTCACTGTCTCACGGAAACAACATCCAATTGTTTATTATGGGACTGACATCAAAGGGATTAGTTCATGAAATTAAAACTTAAACTAATTAATATATTTTATAGAATAACCAATTGACAGTGAAATTTGATATAGAGAATGCTGTAAATACAGGACGTTAAGATTGCAGTTGAATATTCAAGGCGAAGTAAAACTTAACTGAAATAGTATTGAAAGAATGTGTACGGTAAATTTAGCCCCAGATATCCAGAATGTGTAATGAAAAGGAACCTACAGGTGCAGCCTGACAATTGGTTAGAATAGGAAGAGACTTAAATTCGTCAATAACTCTTTAGCTTTTATTAATGGTTGACATCCATCTTCATCAACCACGCCCCTTTAATACCGAAAAAAAAACTTCAGTCTCCTTTCTCCAATGCCTTCCTTAGAATGTTACACAACACATAATATGCAGATTTCAGTCGTTACCACCGCTGTGCGACTCCTTAGTTAAAGCGAGGAGAAAACATCTTTAATTTCTGCCTCAAGCCCACTTTGTCCATCGATTCAGTTTCTGCACTGAACCCAGATAGGATGAGTCAGATCTGCCAATAGACTGAAAGGTAAATTAAACCTACTGTACTGCTAACAGCCCAGGTCCTTGTTCAGTTAATTAATTGTTCACCTTCGTTGTAAGGCCCCAAAAACAAGGATCGACAACCCACTGCAGGTCAACGTTCACACTCCTCAGGTCTTACCTCAAGGGTCAACATTTGTGAACTGAGCTTTAAGCATCGCTCTCGCATTGCAATTACACTCTGGACTCCGCGTAGAAAGTCATTTCAAAGCTTAATGAGAGCAGACACATGTGGAGGAGCCCAGTCGAGCCCACAGTATCCCCAGCCATTGGCCTTGAGTCAAAAGCACTTTAATTACAAGGACAGATCTTGGCAGAGTTGGAAAACATTAACACTCAACAGGAGGCTTTCTTCAAAGCTGCTTCTAGAAATTGGAGGTGACTGGGGGAACCTGCATCCCCTACAAACTCACCAGTGCTAGCACTTTCGTCTTTTATTTATTTATTTATAATTTTTTTGCGTATGAAATATTTAGTGTTGAGCTTTATGACGTACATTCCTTTCAGGTCCATCGCAATTAGGAAACTACATGTTTTACCCAAGGAAAAGTTGGTTTACCTAGGTAGTGCAAATAAATATAATAAATTTATTTCCAAATGCACTTATCATTTCACAAACTTCTAGACAGTCCATTTCGGTTATTATAGGTCAAATTATATTATATAGACAAGCCAATGATTTTTAAAGCCACGCGTCTTCTAAGAAATATTCTCTCTATTAGAACAAATCAGTTTGTTGATAATAATAATCCAGGCAAATAATCAAAAAAGTGGTAAGAAAACGCTTCAGACATGAAAGGCAAAAACTTGACGTCTGCATTAGACAAAATTTCATTATCTAGTTTGTTCCAGTTTAACTCTGAGCTTCTCAGTGGCTCTGTACATGCCGGTGCTCTTATCTGACACTGACAGATGTCAGGGGCCACTCTGGAAATGACTACTTAGGCAATGCATAGCATGAAGGTCATTTCCACCTGCTCCCGGGGCCTGCTGAACATTTGGACATGGATCAAATCAGGACGTAAAGGACGAGCATCTGCCCTTTACAGTTGAAGTAGCCCATTATGTAATGTTATTATCGACTAAATTCTGCTCGGCCTCCCGCTGTGTAAATGGAGGATGGGCAGACAGACAGAGATAAAAAAGAAAGAAAAAAGTTAGCCCATTTTCATATTTGAATCTACTATAGTAAAAAATAAGCAATTTCTGAAAATACTCTCATCTTTTTTTTGCATTATTGAGTAGGTTTATGCATTGACAGATTGTTTTTTTTTTATGATTTGTTTGGTTGGCTTGGGTTTCATTTGCGTATATGACAATGGATCTAATCCCTCTGGGACTTCTGGTACAAATGAGTGTTGCCTTTCTGCTGCCTGGGTAGGATAGATTACAAAGAAATTGTCACCATCCTCTCATTCACGCATTTTCTACTTAGTAAATCACAAAAAATAAATAAAATAAACAATTAAATAATTATGTAGATTTTGTAATCTAACTTGATTGACTCATTCCAGAAGTGGTGTGGGCATCAGTATCAAAAACCAAAAACAAAATCCTTCATATTCAAAGACAGAAGTTGTTATTAATACCATGTGAGGCTTGGAATATGAATTCAAATGAAAATCCCTTGCTGACAGGTGGTTTATTTATTTAGGTGTGTACCATGTTTGTTCTGGCTCGAGGAGAGATGCTGCAGTTGTGGACAGATTACATTATTTTAATAATTTCTTACCTAACCATTCTTAATCATGCATGGTGACATGTCGCTTCTGTCAATGGTATAAGTAGGCACAGCGTTAGATATTAAAGTTGCGGTGGATGTCGGTAAATTCATTATTTTGCTCTACTGTAGGAAGGAGCAAGTATTGTAACTATTTTCTGTACAATTCTGTTGCGTGAATATAGTTTGCCTAAAAACGTAACTACTGTGATGTGATCATATTTTAAGTTTGAACAATACAAATGTATTGTCCGTTCTATAAAGGCAATGAGGCATCTGAGCTTTTGCCTCAAACCTGTAGCTATTTCAATATTCTCAAATTCTAACGATGTAAATCCGTTCTATAGAAGCAATGAGGCATCTGAGCTTTTGCCTCAAACCTGTAGCTATTTCAATATTCTCAAAATGCTATGGCTCTGCTTGCTGCCTGCCTTCCTCTACTTCAGATCCTAGGAAACAGTCTGCTGTTCTTGTTGGCTTACTGTACATTTACCTTCTAAACACACACCTTCAAAATTAAGCATTTTATTACTCAGCAGTCCTGTTTTATTAAAGTTATTTTTACCTTGTGAATACTGAAGTGACAGGTGAGGTGGAGAACGCTGGGTAGATTAGAGCCTGAATTGAATGTTTTACATTGCAATGCGAAGTTAATTGCTTAATTACAGTGCGACTGCGGTACTAAGTACCACACGGGCTGCCGCTCACAGGCTTTATCGCGCCACTCAATTTGAAGACACCGTCAGACTGACCGTGTCCACGTCAGAACATATGTACATATGTACGCCATGTGCCCACCGATGATGCTTAGCGCCCAGCCCACTTCAGCCACAGAACCATGCTATCCCCTATCCCGTGAGTCCCACACCCAAGTGTTTTTACGACTGCCAGGATTTCTAGCCAGCATGTCTGTGTTTTCTCATTTTGTACAAGCGTTATTCAAGTCTAAATATCTCCAGAACTTTAAGGCCCACAAATTGAATTGCAGAAGACACTTTTTCTATCAATAATGCATGGTTTGCATTCCATAATTGCCTAGTTAAAACTGACATTTCTGGACGAATATAACAGAAAAGTGAAAAAATTAAAATAAAATCTGTTATCATTTTGTTTACCACTGAATATCACCACTCCAAAAGCACCTAGGGGCCATTGTTTTATTGCTGAAAAAGACGCCTAGTTTTTTCAAACACGTGGTAGTTCTGAGTGTGATGACATCTGGCTTGTGGTGGTTATTCGAAATGGTCGAAAACATAAAAATACTATAAAATATCAATGTCTTAGATGTATACCACTATGTGTAGTGTTAGACAGAGTTAAATATTAAACAATAATATATTTATCATACATAAAGAGGTATTTAAGGCTACATTTATATAATATTCATATTGTAGTTATTTAAATATTATGTATATTGTTGGGGGTTCAGAGTTTATGAACAAATAATTTACTTGCAAAATCCGAGTACTGTATTAAAAATAAAAGTAGAACAGTAACAGCAGTGGATTAAAGAAAAAGTAAGGTAAAAATTGGAAAAACATACATTTCGAACCCTTTGCCCCACTATATGACTAAAGTTAATGAAGATGTGTCTTGCTTCTTGCATACTTCGACAGCCATGCAAAAAGTAATTAATTGTCATGCTGTATATGATTAAACAACATTATTCAATGGCAAATTAATCTGGGAGATGTTTAAACGGGGTGGGGGAGGGGGGGGGGACAAAGATCAGATCATTCCATTGGATGCCAGTTCCCACAAGGCCGGAGTGAAGAACACCCATTCCCTTCAAGGTTTACAGAATAGCTCTGTTCTCAGGTTTCTCAACTCAGTGAAAATAATCAACTCGTACTGAGCAGCGGTGGGTTTTTTTAGCACAGTCGTTTTGGCTGGTGAAGTGTGTTGCTGGTTCCTTCACTGCTTTGATCACTACCATCATAGAGCTGGGCTGCATTGTGGAGACAGTTATAAATTATTTCTTAAGGTTGAAATGCTGAGCCTCAGGAGGTAGTTAAAGAAAACAGTAATTATAACAAGGGAGCATCCAACAGTATTTGACATTTCTTTGATGAGCTTAAGCAAAGCATCTTTGCATATTAGTCAACCCGTGAGGTTTTTTTTTTTTTTCCCCAGGACTGATTTAACGAACACTTTGGACAATTAGCATCGCCTCAATGTAAATGTAAATACTGTGTAAATACTATATAGGTATATGGCACATTGAAATTCCATTCTGTTAGATCATTTAAAAAACACTGAAACTCAAAACCAATTATTGTAAGTTGACATCGGTTTTATGTCGAGGAATATTTGTAAGACACAAAATAAACTTAAATGTGTGGCCTGCATAAGTATTCAACCCCTGCACTGTGGAAGCTACCAGTTTACACAGATGCCCTAAGCAACAGACCGTACCATTGGCCCACATGTGTAAACCATTAATGTTGCTGTCACTTTCCTGAATAAAAACCCCACTGTTGATGGGTCAATGCTCAGACTGTGAATGGAAAATGGAGACCAAACAGCATTCTACAGAAGTTAGAGAGAAGGCAATACAAATGCATAGATTAGGGAAAAAAGTACAAAATAATATCCCAGTTTAAATATCCCAGTGAGCACATTTTGGATCGACATTCAAGAAGTGGAAGCTGCATCACACCACCCAGAAAGCATGAGGAGTGACCCAGCTGCGATGTGGGAAACAGGTATTGTGGTCAAATGAGACCAAGGTGGAGCTTTTTGTCCAAAACTCAAAGCCCTATGCGTGCTTCACACATAACACTGCCCACGCCTCAAGACGCACCATCCCTACACTGAAGTATGGTGATGACAGCATCATGCTAAGGGGATCCTTCTCGTTGGCAGGGACAGGGCTTCTTGTTTGAATTGAGGGAAGAATGGATGGTGCAAAATACAGGGATACTGCAAGAGCATCTGCTTCAGTCTGCTAAAAAACTGAAACTTGGGAGGAAATCCACCTTTCAGCAGGAAAATCATCCCAAGCACACAACCCAAAGCAGAAGTGAAATGGTTTATGAGCAAAAAGACGAATGGCCCAAAATCAGTTTCCAACATTGTGTGCAAAGCTGGTACATGCTTACCTCTAATGGCTTAGTGTTATTGCAGCAAAAGGTAGCTCAAATATTATTGTGAGAGGGTTGAATACTTATGCAAGCATAATGCTTCTGTTTTTTATTTTTGAAACAAATATTTCCTAAACATATATATATATATATATATATGATAAGCTCATCTTTTGTTCGATTTAGCATCTCTGCCTGACTGTTTACCGACTTTTATGTTTACTTAATATTTACCCACACATTAAGTTAGTTGTTAATCAATGCATTTTTGCCAATTTAGCCTCACCCATTGAGACCTTGAAGTTCGGGCCTATTTCACTGTTTGCCAGGTCTCAGTGTGACACAGTTAAAGCTGTACTGCAACGATGCGTCCTTTTGACCTAATATCACAGCAGGGGACGGCACTAAAGAGCACAGATGATTACAGCAACTGATAGACAAGGAATGCAATCCATACCTCACGTGTCCCACTCAGCACGCATAAACAGGATGAACCTGGTAATCGTTTTTTTCTTGTTTTAGTCCACCAACCCATAACTTGGCCTGTTTTTATTCGATTCAGAGGAACATAGTAAAAGCAAAATAAAACTTGGAGTACAATCTAGAGGTATCAATTTTAAATAAGGTGCGTTCCTTCAAACTTCCTCTTCAGAGGAAAGATCCTGTATTGCTCAGCTGTTCTGTATTCATGTATTTCCTTTGGAACGATATTCAAATGTGCCATTTCCTTGAGTATTTTGGTAATGGTGTTTTGGTCAGATTTGGATATTCTTTCTACTAAATCTATTTATGGTTTGTCTAAGCTGCTGGGATTTGCTTGTCTCCAAGAAGCTAAAATCCTTGGCAAAATAAATGAAACTGTATGAGCAATTTATGACCAAGGAGATTCTTTCTTCTAAATCTATTTATGCTTTGTCTTAGCTGTTGGGGTTTGCTTGTCTCCAAGAAGTTAGACTTCCTGGCAAAAATAAATAAACTATATAAGCAAATCCACTTTCAAAGAAACTGTGTAGCCATACAATATGTATGGTGGTGCTCTGGGGAAAGCAGAGAGCAGATGCAGATTTTTGTTACGATGGGAGATGGATCGGGACGATCTCCATTTTATCCAACACGCACCACTACACCTAGCGAATTGTTTATGTCTCATGCATATACAGTGTGTTGGTGATTTTGTTGTGTAAGTTTTCAAACTCTTACTCTCTCTTCTCCCTGTTCCTCTGGTCCGAATCTTTCCCCAAGTAACTCATCCTGATGTTCTGTAGAAGGAAATCTGTATGTGTATGTGTGTGTGTGTTTGTTTCACCAGTCTAGTTCGTTCCACTTTTTGGCCATTGTATTCACAATCATTTTCACCCCTTCTTTCAGTTCACATAAAAAGAAAAAACCTTTACACCTGCAGTCAGTTCACAACGATGAACTAGCGTTCTAAATTAATACCCCCCACCCGCGCACACACCCACCCACACACACAGACTTTCTCTGTCCTTGACCCATTTTTCTTAGTGATTCTGATATTTTTAGTCTGTTTTCTTTCCGCTGAATTTCAACAAGAGTCAGGCATCCTTAATGTTAAATAAAGATAAAAGGCAACCTGTGCTATGTTAACATCTCTTTGAAGATTAAATCAAATTGGCATTAGAATATCTGGTTCTTTGCACTGAACGCCGAATGCAGTGTGAAGCTGAATCCACGCTACGGAATTATTCACTTCTTTGCATGTAAAAATACACTGTGTTAGATTTTCGTCAGTCGCCACGTCATCAAAATCTAACAGAACAAAGCCATTGGGTTCCCACGGCAAGCCTGCAGTATTTCCTATTTTTGAGCAAAGTATGGAGCCTCTGAAAGGTTGACATTAAGGGCTTGCAATTGCAATTATGCAATATTTCACTGGCTTTAAGCTTACAATATTGGGTAGAAAATTCATACATACAGTGAGATTTGGTGCCCATTGAACACGCAACATGTCTTCTTTTCTGTTTGCTGTTGCTGCCCATTAACTTTATCTAAGAAAGACCTACTCTCTCTGTTCAAAAAATATTGGCCCCAGGACTTTTTTCTGCCTTGCATCCCTCCCATCAGATTTACTCATCCAGTTTATAATTTATGTAGCTGTAATGAAGTGTCTGAGTATCACCGAATTTCAAGGAATCAGATTATGCCATCAACAGTTTTGTCTGTTACCCCTGAATCCTTCATTTTGTGACTAATAGTGGGTGTAATTAGGCAATGATGTGAGTAGTTTCAGTCAGAGGCACATTAGCGTTGTTGGTCCATTTCTGGGGCATGAGCATTCCTCCAGTGACGGTCAAATGTGCACAGAACAATTTGTGCCACGCTCCAACCTGGGCTTTTTTATCCATTAAAAAACGTTTCTGCGAATGCTGTTCTTTAAATAGCCCTTACACTGAATGAATCCCACAGTTCCATTACCGAAAAAGCAGCTCCATGGTTTCACAAATTTAAGCAGTTCTAAAAGCTTATGTTTTTAAGGTCCTAACATCAGCGTACAGGTCCGGAAATACCTATATAAAGTCAGCCTGTTCTCGCTATGCTAATTCCTCGCTGCAGTCAAATTCAGCGCCAAGCCTTTGATTAGAAGTAAATTGCTCTCATCTTGACCTGCAGGTCAAATGAATCACAGTGTTTCTGTAATCTGGGTGAAGCATATTAGCTCATGGTCTCACTAATTGCTTTAATTAGTCATGAATGAGGTTTATCCTCTGCAACTGACTACGGTTTATGTGTAATGTAATTTCTGAAGCACTTGCACTAATGATATCGTTCATATACGAAAATACTAATTAAACACATATATATTAATAACAGGATTATGCATTTGCAATTCAAACTTCCTTTAGTAAAAGTGATCGCCCATTGACAGGTGGATAATGCTAATGGATTCAAACGTAAATAGCTCCATTGACTACTTTGCATGGGTCAGTTACCAGCACGATTATACTCATGACACTTTTGGAGTCACGTTAACGGTGAATAACCTGGGGAATAAAACGTAAGTAACAGCAATTTTGGTTGGTTCCTCAGAGAATTTAATGATACAATAACATCCGGAAACATGCGGAAGCACCATACTTTTGAGTTACTCTGTGGGGCGGTTACAGATGTTTGGTGGAGCATTAAGAGAAAGGCCTCGAGGAGATCTTTTTTGTGGGTCAGAGTCCATGGAGGCGTGGTTTGCAGCCTATTTGTGCACACCGTTTAAAGACACAGCAGCAACTGCTGATAAAGTGGCACAAACAGACCAGAGGAAGCAAAAAATGGGAGAAAACCATTTAAATCGACAGTTGTTAAGTCATGATTTTATGTACTTTGAGATCATCCAAAATTAATAAGATGAGAAGAGAAACTTGGTCCTACACCAATGCTTGGGCTGAAAATTTAAATTTTATTCAAATAATTTATTGTTTAATAAAACTTAATTTTTTACAAAAATAGTATTCAGGTGGGTACGGTCTGGAAAGTAAATTTCATGGAATATGTTTACTGAAATTAGATATCGATTGATTAAATATACATTTCTCTAGAAAATGTATTAATTCGCAAAAAAATAACTTTACTGAACATAAGATAAGAAACAGCAATAAAAGGATATTAATCTTTTCCTCGTTATTAGTTCTTATGCATAATCAAGGAATGTATGGCTGGAATTAATCACAAACCATTATCATTATGTAACTGTATATAATGAGTAAATACATCAATAGGAAAAATAAAAGTTTAGTGTTGCAAAGCCTTTAACTCTAATGATATCGATAAATGTCATTGGTACAAATGAACAAGCGAAAATCCATATAACTCTACATACATCATAATTATTGAATAAGAGATACAAAATCCTATCCTCTTCCATTTCTCATGCTTACTTGCCCTCCACGCCTGAGCCCTTGAGAATACAGATATTGATACAATGGGGGTATTGGGTGGACTGCAGTGGTCCCGTTCAATTTCACAGGTCTTGACAACTATTCACAATAATCAACACATCCACTGCAAAGCTGGAGGATTCGCACTCTTAACAAGTCAAGGACTCCGAGGGGGTACCAGCATGTTATTTATACATCTCTTTTGATTTAACTAAATTTTAAAAACCTCTGACAATTTGCACATTTATCTCTCTGGGGATCAAGTAATAGTCTTTTAACTGCTGTATAGGGCAAACGGTATCCCAAAGGCAGCTTCTAAATAATATTTCTCAGCCTTTTTCTGCAATTCCACATTTCCATAAATAAAACCCCACGAACGTCTAACAGTAAACATGGTGCAGATTGACCCCATGGTGGTGCTATTTACAAATTACAACTTTAATTGCACAGCCCCCGTGACCTATTTAACCTAAAATCTCCCAATCAAGTCTTTAGACTTATGAGAAATAAAGTGAAGGACCCATAATGGATATTTAGCTATGTAGAATTTTCAGAAAAATCTTTTCTTAAACCATTAATCTGATTGACACCAAATTTGGTACATATTGTTTGGAGTTTCTACGAGCGAAGATTGCAATCGCAATTTAACATTTTTGTGCATTTTTTACAAATTTAATTTAATTTAAAACATTGAGACCTTCTGTGGCACAGCAGGGGGAGAACAGTAATAATTCCCAATAATGCCACTGAGCCCGACCAATCATGGAAGCCCGCCATTTATACACTTATAGTAGCTTATGTAATGTTATTGACAACGTGTTAATGTTGACTATAGAATGACAAACGAAGTCAGAAAACGGTTCAAAAATATTTGGCAAATAGATATTGACCTGTACACAGAGATCCGATTGCTGTAGCTGGATTAAGTCATAACACACGATCAGTACTTGAACATCATCCACTATTGATTATGGAGGTGGATTTTTTTTTTTTACCAATTCTGAAAATTCTGAAAATATTCTTCTGAATATACATGAATCACAAATGAAAACACATAATTTGTAGAAGAAATTTTGACTGATAAAGCACTGTTATATGCGCTTTCAAAAAACAATTTCAAGAGGTTTAGATGCACAAACCATGCTTAGGGTACATCAAAGGTATGATTCAATTCAAGTAGAGCTTAATGTTTACAGTGCAGGTGGTTTCATAGAAGGATTGATTTTAAATTGTATTTATATTAAAAATGAATTACTGAACTAATTGTTAGTATAGAAAACAAATTTTATTGAATGTGATTAGGAGGTTGTCAAAGTTTTGATTTGGGCCCAGCTGACCAAAGTTAAATCTGAAGAATTGTTTTTCTTTTTGTTTGTATAAAGTGGTTGGGAAGTGTGCTGGCATGTCTGGCAGAGAATCTGCCCAAATGCCTTTTTAAATCCAACTCTAGCTGTGCTGTAAATCCAACGCTGTTTTTATACAGATTGATTTATATGCAGTTTAATTTTCACCTTTTCCTTAACTGGATTGATGGAGAGAGCAATCCACAAAACCGCTGGCATTTATAGCACAGGCTAAGGGCAGAGTGAATCGTGTCTGTTGTGCATCACACCAACTCACTTATCCACCTATTTATCAAACTTCCCCTTTGAAAGATGATTTTCGATACTCAGTGTTGCTTAAGAGATGTTATTGAAGTAGGTCATCAGAAATCCGTGTGCCTAGGAAATCACTCCAGTAACACGTCAATTTCCCCAAAGTGCTGGAGTGATAAACTGTAGGCCTTTAAGGAAAAACTACATTCATATGTTGTGCCTCTCTGCTGGTTTGCTGGCATGTGGATTGCTTAACTAAGCCATATATTTGTTTGTTGACCAATGTGTTTGGTTTGGTGGCAAATCCATTTGTTTTCTGAACTCAAGTGTCAGTTTGCATGTTCACTAGTTAATTACAGTAAGGCAGAAATAGGACACCAAAATATGTGCTTGATAATCATAAACAAATATTCGTCTTGCGATGGTTAGAAGATATTCACAAAAATCAGGCCCCTTCAACCTTCCTTCTCAGTATGAAATCTGTCCAGGTTTCTATACAACTTATTGCCCATGCGCACACAGTCACGTGCCCTGGAAATGAATGACCCAGTTGACTCATACCCTGAAAACCTTTGAAACACACCACTGAAGGCCTTCGGCTATAAGCCTGACAAAGGCTTCAGTCATCTACCTAATTAAAGGGCCACCCCCCCGTCTAATTAACAATTTACTAGACCATCAGTCGGCTTCTCCACTGTGCTATAATCAGTTTTAAAAATGTGTGCCCTGTCACGCCTCCAGCTGATTAAAGGATTAAAATTTTATAGCAGACATTCACAGGTACTGAAAGGAGCTATATTGTGTGTGCATACAAGTACAATTAACGTATTTAACCCTTCAGCAATTAGCCATCTTCATAGTCAATGAACGCCACCAATGGGTATGTAACTGAGTTGACCCATTAGTCTAGAGATTTTTATGTGCAGTTGGCTGAAAGGGAAGAGCGGTCTCTTGAAAACCACTCCCTTGTTGGGCCATTGACGCTTCTTCTTGGGTGAGGTACATTCAGAGGCTGATGCATCCATTCAGTGCTCCTCCGGCAAGCTGCTGAAAAACCATTATGATCTTTACTGCTAAGCACAAGCTTGCCCTTTTCCCTCTTACTGATTACACTGTTCAGGATAGATGCTTCATTTCTAGGATTTAGGATATAAAAACACCGCTCTTAGTTGCGTAACAATTTTTTCAGAAGCTTTGAAGAGAACTGCCTGTGCCCCTTCTGGTCTTTGTTGCTGAAATGTTTAATTTATGTGGTGAGCTTGCCACACGTTGTCCTTCCAGATTCCACACTCAAATTATGTCTCACAGTAAGAATTAAGTTACAAATCTGAATGTGCTCCAATTTACATTTTATCTTTTGAGTTATTTCCTGTGACCACAGAAACATTTTAACCCAGTTAATCAATTTTCTGTTTCTGGCAACCTTTTAGTAACATGTACTAAAGAACTAAAGAATGCAATCTCACTAATTAGTCAGGGTCAACACCTCTAGATGCACAATAGGGCACTCATTTAAGTTTATTCGTATTAGAAGGGTGGGTGGTTGCCTATGATGCTTGGCTGTAAAGGATGAGGTAGACGTTAGTTTTCACGCAAATAAAGCACAGCGCTTTTGCCGCTAAGCGATTCTGGTATCTTTTAACTTCATGACATCTGATGTAACGCTAACACTGCCTCAGATTAATTGGCCTGACGCTAGTCAAGGCTTCTACTTGATTTCTTATCTGCATCAATTAGAGTCTCAGTCTGAAGACCAACTGCAACATTTTATTACCAAATTACCAATCCTTTAGGGAATGGCGAACTCCTTTGTTCACTAATTTTTGTCAACTTGCCATTTGATCACAATTTCTGTCAATAACCGAAGACTGTAGAAACTACCCAGTGTAATACAATAGCTTTTTTCCACATTTAAAGGGAGACACTTGCTTGTGCTTGATATATTGAAATGTTTGTTCAAGGATGCTGCCCTGGCCCTGACCCGTATGGTACAAAATGGGTTTCAGCTTGAGAAAAAAAAAGTATTTGGGGTGCATTGTATTCTTGTCATACGGTAATCCTTCACCATGACAGACATGACATAAAGTCTTAAGGTCTCTGTATTCTTTGTATCCACACATCATCTTAGATGTGTTACAAATGTGGCTCCCTACAGCCTTTCTGCAGTCTGCTGCAGAAGGGAAGTACACTAACAAAGCCAAGATAAAATGCTCTACTATCACCCTCCCTACTGATATGCATGTATATGTATCTCTAGCACTGGCACACACACACACACAAACAATGAAGCATTGGAAAATACCTAATCAAAACAGGTTTATAATACAGTAAAACAAAATGTGTGCTTTGTTAGGGGGCATGGCCACCATCCATTCCACCCTGTAAGACGTGTGTGGTTCTGTCTAGATCTAAAAACCGGGAAGAGGAACACTTGAATTTCACTTGGACGTGTTTTCATTCCAAGTGGCAACTGTCCACATAGATAAACCAAAAGATAAAAAACACTTCGAAACTGAAGATTTTCCACAGAGCACTTTGTTTATATCCTCACTGAATGAGGAAAAACAGCCCCTTACCTGTGATTGTATTCACAACTTTAAATAAACCGTCTTTACAGCTACACGCGAAATGTAGTAAAATTAATCCTACATAATTGAGCTAAAGAAAACATTTCCCCGTTACCCACAACGAAGAGGAAACGCGTAGACAGCTTGAACTTAAAAAATTGATAGATAAAGGGGCAGATGCCAAAAAAAATTTTCGGTAATTTATTCATTTAATTATCGGCGCATCCGTTTTATCTTGTAGTTGAGAGACTAATACTGTCAACAGCGATAATAACATCTCTACTAGATTACGATTAGTGCTCTACCTCGTTGTAGTGGCAAAGGCAATTGCTGCAGTTAAATTAGAAAAGAATGTATAATTAAAGACTTAAATTGGATCTCAATGAACAAAGGGAAAGGACCATTTTTTCAGGTTCCTTAATTTTTGTAAAAATAACTAATTTTAAAATATGTATTCACTGCAATTAGGTGTTTATCAATTGACTCAACTAAATGACCATTCTTAAACACGTGTTCGGTTTGTATAGGCGCTCAAATACAATTTACCGTACAGAAAATCCCTCCCATTTAAATCCCTAAACCCAAACCTTGCCAACACATACAATCCCGCGATAAACATAGTAACGTTAGAGAATATTAAAACTGAATATACAGAAAATTGTTATATTGGATATTTTTGTAACGAAAACAATAGATTAGTGTTGCCAATGTGCTGGGCTTTATCCGTTTTCAATTCTCATCGGACGTCACATAACTTTGCGCAGCAGATTTATATCGCCACTTTCACTTGAATCGAATTTATCTATATAAAGCCCCGCCCTGTTAAATCTCAAACGTCACACCACCTCAAATTTCATAGCCACGCATTTCCCCGTTAGACAAGTAGGCTACAAAACCTTTGATAAATATGCCACATTCCTGACCTCATTTGTACAAAAAAAGTGGGAATTCAATCATTCGTCTTTAGCCAAACACAGCCACCAAATACATGTAACTATAACTATGGAAAGATAAACCAAAAATCCCCTTGCAGTTCAAAAACGGCGTCTGTGAGCGGTGTCTAATCCTCAATGATGCGTCGTGTTTAAGGGTCTGCTTCAGTTAAATAACGGAATTGTAAATTTTGCACTAAAATAAACTTGAATTGTATTATCGAATATAGTAGACACAATTATGTTTTTTTATCGTACATGTACGACTGCAACTGTTATCCTATACATGTCACTTTGGCAGCCAGCTCTGTTCAATATATAGTTTTACAGTTATTAAACACAACAGTAGGCGGTCGTGCCTACATCGAATTGTGAAGTTTAGACCGCAGGAAAATCATTTTGAACACAATGGCCCAAGATTATATATATATAATATAAGATTATTATTATATATA
>JAOVYW010073444.1:0-17718 GCA_025775045.1 Hiodon tergisus
AATTTAAATTAAAATTTTTATTTTCCCATTTTTAAAAAGCCCCCCCCCCCCCCCCCCAAACCCTCCCCAAAAAAGCCAACAGTTTTGATCCTAAGAGATGCTGAATCTCACCTCCTTGCTTTCAATGAAATCAACCTACCGGAAACAGTACAACTGAATTTGCCAAACCTCACACGTTTGCCGTCCGCCACTGTTCCGGTACTGAGTGTCTGTGCACATCGGAGGTAGTTTCACCGCCAGCCAGGCTCTGAGCTGATTCTTGACAGAAGTGTAGGGGACTACGCATTACAGATGATTTGTTCAGACATTGCTTTGAGCACACAGACTCTATTCCCCTGGAAGGCAACATCTCGAGATGAAACAGAGGATACTCTTCAGTGCCGCATATGAGAATGATGCATCGTCTCTATTTCCCTCATAATTTATAACTGTTTCATCATGACTGCATCTATTTTCTTTGCTGATGGGGTCTGCCCGAGAGCGGAAAGAAAAAGCTCCTCTTAAATGCCTTGCTGAGACACCTGTTTACCAACAATGCCCCTATCAGTTATGCTTTCCAGTTGAAAACTCCTATTTTATCCAATTTCTTTATTGGATTCACCACTACATCTGAGTGGTTAATGTTTTTTAATGAAAGGTAAGATAATTGGGGTTTTTTTGCAAGCAGATATACTTTGTTCCCTGACATAAAAGTGGTATATGGCTGAAATGAGCTTATCACAGTTATACCACTTAACGTGCATTTAAACTTCTTACTTATTTTATTTTTTACCTGGTGTATGATTTTACCATTTGCTTAAGGATAAAATAACCTCTGGAGTTGTGCACAACCGTGATCAAGTGCAAGTGTAATTAAATAACATTTTTTGCTGTGGGCTATCTGAATGATAGTTGCCATGAGAACATCTGTCAAATAAATTTAATCAGCCCCATTTAAGAACTGTAGAGGGACCATCAAACCAATCCTGTTTGCATCTCTGGATCTTTGCTCATGAGGGTCCAGGAAGGAGCTGTTATTACGATTAAAAGCACACATTGTACTAAGCTGTGCTATTGCTGATAAATAGACAAAATATTCTAATGCTATGCTAACGAATTGGCCTTTGTTCTATTATGAGTAGAAATATGAAAATATGTTCATTTGTCTGGAAGCATTCTGTCAACTTGATTAAGCTCTGCAGAATTCAACTCTGGTAATGCAGTCGTTTTTTTGTATGAGGGAATCCCTGGCTGATGGAGGGATGAACATCCGAATTTAAAAAAACAACAACCGATTTGCTAATGCAGGGCTGAAATTAACGGATGGGTGGGACACTCCTTAGAGTACAGTGAGATACATGTGTTGAGTTTAATTAGCAAACATGGAATGCTGACAAAGCTGACCTCTATTTCCTTTACAGATGGATAAGAGGAAGCACATTTTAAACTGTCTCTTCAGATGAGTGCTGTGTGCCGTCACTCCTTAGCAGTGTTAACCCTGCTTTGATCAAACTGACAAACAGCTCCACTTCAAACCCTGCGAGATCACCCCCCCACTTGCCAATCGGGAACGTCTGTGTTGAATTGGAAGAATCGCGCAACACGCAAGAGTCTCATTGTGGCATTGTGCAGTTCCGTTGTCACGCCGGTTGGGTAGATAGTGCCACGATCCAGTGAACCCTGAACCTGATGGTGGCTTGTCTGTCACTGGATGATGCGTTGGCATAGGTGTTTTCCTTTTTTAAAGTCAATACCAAGAGTTAAGTATACTTTCCACCTCAGGCTCATAGCTGGAGGGTGTAGTTATGATGACTCTCCCAAGAGTTGCAGAAATTACGTTTGCCTCTCACCAGGCTCAACAATTGCATTGCAATCTGCTGTTCATATGTGGACTGATTGGATCCAAAGAGCTTTGAAATATGGGTTGCTTCAATACCACCAAATATTTTTTCTTTCATATCTGGGGCTTATATTGAGTATGACCTTCAACCTCACTTGATATGAAATTGTGGGAGAAAACTGCAGGTTTGATAGAAGTAAATACATACATTTGGTTTTATATTAGACCATTAGAATTTATAATAATCATATTGTAAAAAAATGTTGATGCAGGTGCTAAAAATAGGCAATCGCAATTCAAGCACAATTACCATCACAAAACCCATGTGCGAAATATCACAATATACACCAATTATGCAACATGTACACCAATTATTTGTACACCCGGAAACTGAACCCAGAGGCAAACATGGTTAGCGTTGAGTTTTACTTTCTCCTTTTAGTGCAGTGAATGAGTGTAATAAAGCTTGAAGCACGTAACAGTTGTACCAGGCTGTTCTGTGAAATGGTACTGAGGACCATGGAGCCCCTGCCATTTTTTCAGCACACTGCTAAAATAATCTGTTTTTATTTTTTACCTGGGATAGGGCCAATTGAAAGTATTCGTACCCTGAATTGTTTCTAAGTAAAAACCCTTAATTTCAACAAGAAAAATAAATCAAACATGCAGATGTGTCGACGTCGGTTTTTGGTTTTTACAACTTGCACTTTACACTTTTCAATGGCAGTCTTTTTTTCTACTGTGATCAGTATTCTGTTAGTAAAAATAGACTAATATAAACTAATGAACACCAAACAATGAATAAAGAAAAAAAATGTGGAATGTGTACAGTTTATTGCGTTAACTGGGCTGGATGTTATTAAGTTAATGCTTATTAAATAGCATATACGTTAGTTACAAATAAGTTAGCTGACATGGGCAGGTATAATGTCAAGTAGCACAGCTTCTGAGAAGCTTATCACAGCATCGAGGAGCTTATTGGTTTCTGCAACTTACGTTTAATTTGTGTCTACCACAATACCTCTTTCTTTCCTGTTTGATCCCGAGATGCTTACTCTGCTAAAACGGGTTTGAAGCAGATTTAATTCTCTTGCTGTGTGCGAGGCACTTACGGATGACAGTAGTTTAAACTGGAGTCAGACCCGCAGTGCTATTTGCCCACTTTAATTACGCCAGAGTTGATGAATCATCTGTAAAAAAAACAAATCACCACTGAACAGTGGTGAACAGTCACTGATCATTTACTGTTTTCGTTTTCACAGACAAGCAATGACAATACGCAGACGGTGGAGTGCGTTTGTGTTGCTGGGGGTTTTCTTACTGGAAACCGAAGGGAGGCTGAGCAAGGACGGATATGGACTGAAACCCCGTCAACCTCTAGTGCGATTTCGACACAAGGTATTGATTTCAGTCTTGTTTCATTAGCTACCAAGGCAAGACAAGCATTAGTCCTGCCAATGACACCGTTTATTACTATGAAGTAGCTTAAAGGCTTAAACTTTTTAATGTGTTTGCTTTATGGACTACTGTGCTGGAAGAAAATTGAGGCAACACGTTTTTTGAAAATCAAATTATACTCTCATAATAAACTCTGTTTGAGAGCAAAACACTTAAAAATCAGGAAGACTTTTCGTACAAACCTAAAGAAACATTTGCTCGACATCATTTGTAAATGCATGCTCTGTTTGAGTGTGAGATGCCAGCCAACCCAAATATTATTATGTGAACTGTTTTGCTGGCTTAGATGTTGTTGCCGAGTTTTAGGTGTGCCACTGATTGTAAGAGCTTTTGAAAGTGAAAAATCAGGACAGATGGAGCAAAAAAACAAACAAACATTTGAGTTATCTGGGTTACATGCAGCAGTGAGATAACTCAAAGAGAAGCTTGGCACTGCTGGCAGAGGAATTGTAAGGCAAATAAAGTCAATGTTTTCTTTTATTACAAAATCTTTTTGTCAGGAGCACAGCTTCATGTGAAATCTCGGCACCTGTAAAATGGAATATCATTTCATGTAATTCTTTTAATTTTATATTTAAAACTGAAAAGAATGTCGCAGCAAATCTTCATAATATGGAAATACATTATGTTTCATGTAGAGTAAAATTATTCTGCAATGTTCAGTCGACGGAGTGATCAAATATGATTTAAGTCATTAAAAATGACTTAAATAAATTATAAAAGTAAAATAAATAAATAATTTAGTAATAAAAAATGATGTTTGACTACAGAGAAAATATAATGTAAAAATATAATGTATGCTGAAGAATAGACAAGTAAAATCCTGTAACATGGAACCCTGCTACCTAAGCCGTGGTCACGTCAACTGTGATGTCTTTAAAGTTTTTTAGAATTGTGGAATAGACTGTTTTATTGTTTTAACATTTACTATTGTTTTAGTGGGTCTTTTGATTGCATGTAGTGATCTGATCATGGCCTTTTTTGTTTGACAAGGTTCGTTTGACAAGGTGGTATGCACTATAGCTCACATAGTTCTTAGCAGTAACCCACCTGAGAATACTTAATAACATAATATTTTATTTTTAGCCCTTGACTGTACAGCATTAGCATAAACAAGTTGTGTGAGTGGTGCTAAAGCCGGGAGCCTGACGAAACTACCCTCAGCTCTTAAAAACAACTTGCTTGGGAGGGTGAGGGTGGAGGTAAAGGCGGGGTTTGCAGGCCGGCGTTTTCATGTTAACGATTCTGCTGTTGGAACAGGTGAAAAAAGCTGTCATTCAGTCTAGAAGTGAAACCGTTCTATCGGAAATTATTCTGCGGATAAATTCAGCTCATGTGGCCATCACATGACTCGCAGTTGTCTATGGGGAGCTCAGGAAAGGAGAGAATGTGTTGTTGCTAGGAGGGGATAGCGGAGCTGGATTACTGAGAGTAGCTGCGACACCAGGTATACTGGATCTGCAGGGTTTACTTTGCCATTAGTAAATGGTTCTTGTACGGTAAAAAATAAAACGCGGACATTTCCACAAGGAATTTTACACAGATTTTTGCTGTTACCAATTATTCATTTGCTCAAGTAACAAGTTATTTCAAAGTCGATCAATAAGTTGCTGATTTTAAACCTCGGCAATATCTGAAATGCAGGCCAAATCATGAAGATATTTTGAGCAGAATTTGTAACTGAACAGCTGGCTCAGTGGACAGCGAGTCAGACGCAATCCTGCTTGGGTAATCTCTTAAGCATCGAATGCTTGCGTGTGTGATGGGGCCGTACGCTGTAAATTGCAGTGACAATGACTTGCCTGTGCTGTGGGTCATCAAACTGAAGACTGCACCAATGCCTTTCGTTTCATCACTGTATTTCAGACTGATTTTGCAGGCCATTCAGAAGAGTAACAATTCCCTCACTATTACAGGGCACGAACGGTAAATAATGCCACTAACCAGAAATACTGGCATGAAAAGAGATTGACTGAGTAATGACCGATTTTTTTTGTTTGAAAAATCCCTTTTGCAGCCCTCATTAATACAGATCATGTCATGCAATCAAGCAAACCAGAACTGTTTATCTGGACATTGGGAAATGAGTCAACGATTAAGAGCAAGTTACTGTGACAATCAAAATAATTTGTTCTCAACTTCAATTGATGAAAGAAGAATGAATTATTACATAGATTCAAGGCTGTTGAATCTTGACTAATCCAGGGTCTTTGTGTAGAGAACCAGAAGACAGAAAGGCGGTGTCCCAGATAATAGATACCCAAGGAGACATTATGAGTAACAACCAAAACAATCAAACCTAGCACACATAATACATTTTTCACTTAAAAAAATTAAATAAATAATTATAATAGATTTTTGATCCAAGGGCACAATTAATTAATTTTTTCCCTTGGCCATTGGCGACATTCCCCGTCTGGTGGAATATTTTAAAGGACAATAGCCACTGCGCGGCGACACGTTCAAGGTAAAGTCAGATTAAAAAAGGGATAAGCGGACCGGGTGCTCTGCAATCCCCGCTGAAAAGCGAGGTTTAGTGGAATGAGTTCCCCCGGATTTGTAGATAGGATAAAGATAGAAGCCTGCCTGTCGGTTCTTTCACCAGGCCAGACGGGCGTCTGTCGTACATCTGTGGGCTTCGGTCCCTGGAGATCTGAGCAAAGACGGTTCTGCCAGAGGCCATTGTGAAACCGATTGTGTTCTGATTACCTCTCATTACCATCCAGCATGTCTAACGTAGAAAACAAAAAACAAAACCTAAACACATGGTCTTCCTCTGGTGGATTGCTATCATGTCTTGGATTCCTTCTCCACGGCCCATCAAGGCTAGCTGTCGTATTAGTTTCTCACTCTGTTGCTATTATTTCCGTAGTAAATTTGCACGGTCTATGTCCACTATTGTGTGTTGAGAGCTATCAACTAAATATGAAAACTTCCAAAACCACTTCACTATTGTTTAAAGGGTTTTGTATGGTGTGTGGGGATTAGGATTACAAATACATCATTTTAGTGTATTACTGAGAAATCTGAAAACAGTGGCATAGTGAAAACAGTATGTATTAGTATGCTGAGTACAAGGGTAACTTAATTGTGAAAATTATTCCAGGTTGAATTTTAGGCCCACATAAATATGTGATGGTAATCTGAATGGAAAAAAAATCTACAATCTTCTACAAAATGAGATATGTGTGTAACTATTTATAGCAGTAATTTCTTTCTCTTTTTGTCTCAGCAGGATGGAACCCTGGAAAGTTTACGTTTGGAAGGTATTTGTCATTTTTCTTGCTTGTTTTCATACTCTTTTTCACAGCTTTGGGTTTTTCTGTGAATGCATGGTATACACTCTTTGAAATGGTGTGACGTAAACTATTAGTGCATGCAAGCAAAATAACTATATGTCCACATAGAGCCCCATACTGCTGTGGTTCTTTAACAGTTGCAGTTTCTGTCACTCACCTTGCTTGGTCTGCTCTGCTCCACGATCAAAAATTTAAATTCTCTCTAAACCTAAGTTGCCAGCATTAACCATTGGCAAATACGTAATTCCTGACTCACATTAGACAGGTAGGCTTCAAATTGAAACTATTATTTGATCAATAGTTATTCTTACAAAGTGATTGTTAATAAGGTTCATACTCTGTGGCATGAACTAGAGATACAGTAAATAAAAATCAAAATTGAGTATTTGCACCAAACCTGCATAGAATGAACACAATTTAAAATATTTAATAGATTTTTTGCTTTGTTGTACAGAGGTTTAGAGCTGTATGGCTACGTATGGCATGTGTTATATTGAACAAATGAGGAGATAACATACCAATATATTCCATATATGGTGTCATGTAAACAATATCCGTTGACGTGAACATGGATGTCAGAGGTGTCCTGATAAAGTCAATTGATACCTGGCTTCCTTTTTGTTTCTCCTGTGAAAAGATAAATCACGGCCACAGCTTTCACAGCGACACATTTGAATTTGAAGTGAAGTCAGATTGCAAGGAAATTCTGCATGAGATAAGCAAACTACGAACGAAGCCTCCGGCGTATTATTTTGACTTCAAAAGAGAATAAAAACTATTTATTTTCTTAAAAATAGATGGTTGGGCTGGTCAACTGGTTTTTGTTTTATGAAAGATCCATGTTCTTGGAGGGAAGCGTTGAATGCCATGTCTTGATACCGGAATTTGAAGTTCTCATTAAGTTTATTGATTTCAAATTGAGAAAGGGAAGCAGTCTTTTAAATGAAAATGAAAAGCAATTTACAGTGCTTATGATTGGCAGAGCATTCCTGCTCTCTCTTGGGCTTAATAAGCAGTGACAGGGGTTGATAAACTAGATTAAAGGCTTTGCATACAGCTTAACATACTCTGACCTCGGTTTCTACTTCCACGTGATCATTTTATGATTTGACAGCCAAAACGCAACCTGATCCTATACTTCAGCGTCATCTGACGTGTTAATAAATTTTTAGTGGAACAAATTCTGTCTAAAATGTTCTGCCCCTTCATTTCTAACGGTCTACTTAATGCAAACGGTTTCTGATTTCACGAGCAATAATGTACAGATGGTGGAACTTTAATTGCAACTGGACTGTAGTAACGTCAAGTCAGGAGGTCCTAGCTAATGTCCTCCCTGTGGGCTGTTAGCTGAAAAAGAAGGCCATCAAAACCAGTGGCGAGGCTAATAAACTGACTTCATGCAAAGCGACGGGGGACTGCAGACGCCGAGGGTTACCGGATGCAGAACTCTGTGTGACTGTAGCATCAATGTCCTGCCCTGAAACCCGCATTTTCAGCCAGTGCACCGGCTGTGTGTAATGAATGCAATGGCCCGTGCTTATTAAACTTGAAAAACCTCAAATTACTCAGGTTGCTTTTATCTACAGAGAACGGCGTACTGATTTGGCAGTGGAGACTGGCACGGCTGAGAAGTAAACTCTATCAGAGATGCGAATGACAGGGAAAGAAATAATCTCTGGCAAAACATGCTGATTGCAATAAACTTTAAATGAACATGGACAGAAGATAATCACCCGATGTGGCTGTAGGTAACGTGGATGAAAAATGGTCGTTCAATTTCTGTTGCTCTATTTTATTTTATATGAATGCTTGCAATGGTCTAGCAGTATCCTCACTGAAACGGTCTTAGAGAGAGACAGAGGTGCCTACATGGGTAGGAGTGGCTGTGTACATGTTCAGTTCAGACAGATTTAACTAAAAATAAATATTGTTTCTACTGAAACGTTATGAGACTGGTCTGTTTCTCTTTAAGACATCTTGTGCTGTTTTACCCAGAGGTGTGAACGACTTTGACAGAAATAAACTGTCTGTACAGACTGTGTGTAAACCCATTTTGACACATGCAGAGTTTTTATTGTTATTGCCTCCTTTAAGTAAAAATACATCAGAAAGTCCTTTAATCTCGTCTACTCTTTTTGCATAGTTTAATGAGTTGCTGACTTCCACTTTATATAATATTTATAAGGCATCTGCTGCAAAGACTGTGTCTTAATTATGCTTTCAGAAAGATGTAATTGCATTCTCTTTTGTGCAATATGTTTGTTGGCTAAAATACACTCAGGTGAAAAAGTGAGCATTGAATTACAACAGTACAAAAAGACTCTGTTCAAGGAGCACAAGGTCTACTAATAAGCTTCCTGCAAAATGTACTGACATGATAAAATCTACTCGCCTGGGGTCCAGTGCAACTCTTGTAATCCTGCTAGGGGTCCAATGGTAATTCACTTTTATTATTATTATTTGCTTAACTGATGCTCTTTCCCCACAGCAACTTACATAGATTACAATTTCATCAGTTCATGCAGCTGGATGTTTACCCAAGCAATTCTGATTAAGCGCCTTTCCTGAGGGTACAACAACAGTCACGCTACTGGGATTTGAACCTGCCGACTTATGATCAGTTCCTTATCCTCGGCACCATCTGTGGGGACCCTGTTGATGGGGCAATTGGAAAGTGTGCAAATTGATGATGTTGAAAATGAGTTTGCTACATCGTTCATACAGGAGCAAAGTGGTCACCGTTAGCACGGTCTGTTGCTTGGTGCTGAGTGTTACGATAGGAATAAGGACCACTAAATGACTACGCTGACATATGTCGCTCTGTAGTCTAAATGAGCAAAACACATGGAGTAGAGTTTAACCTAACAGAGCCAGATATGGACCATTCACAAAGCGGTGTCTGGACCATGCTATCAAAATACCTGAAATGGGAATTGTTCTATAAATACAGGGCATTGACTAATGACTAAATGAATGGGCAGGAGAAAATGTATTCTTCATCTTCACAGGGGGGACTCCTCGAAATCCACAGTCCTTGAGAGACACAGTGCCTGCCGTTTTTCGTTCCACCCTGCCCCTTAGTTGTATTATTGAATTCATAATTTGAATTAGATATGATCTCCCGCAGTGATTCCAGGTGTGAAAACAGCTGCTAATTGAGAAGTATAAAACCTACCGACACAGGTGGTATGTAGGGACCAGAGTTGGCCATACGTTGTACAAATGTATATGCTCATATGCATGTTAAATGAGGCAACGCAATCACAGTGATGTGTAACACAGTGTGTATTTATGGTTTCCTTATGATTTTGCATAGTCAAACATGAAACAGCATACAATATAATGGGAGATCATTGTTTAGTTCTGTGCCTTTATTATTCCAAAAACACCAGTTGGATGCAAATGCGTTTTAGAAGCGTGACCCTACATATATCACATTTTTTTGTTTTGTTTTTTCCCCCCATATTTTTAATTGCTTGTGGTTCTACTGTTTTGATTTCCTTTCACATTTTCAGTTCACATAAAAGAAATAAATCTAATAAATAAAAGAGCTAAATCTCACCAACCCCTGTAAGCAGACACTGGCAGTAAACGCAAGCTTAACGTGTGGCAGTAAAATGACAGTCAGTTAAATTTAGTGTAACCATTAGGACAGCTGGCATTAATTCTGATGCAATGCAATGCCCAGTACAGGCGTTCTGTAGCCTGACGGATTCTACAAAGTGTAAAAGTTTCTTGCATTCTGGAGATTTCCTCTCGCTGCCTGAGAGGAATGAGTCCTTTTCCTTTGAATGAGTGCTTTACGGGTCTCCCTGCTGATCAACAACGTATCTGATTGTTTGTATTTCACCTTGTGTCTTGATTTAGACAGGCAACCTTGAGGCCCACTGGAGGGTTTCCTGAACCTGAACTTTACTAAACTTATCCACATTTAGTACGGTTTTCTCGAAACACTCTGCTCGTAAGAAAACTAAACAACAAAAACTGAGAAGAAAAAACGGAAGCAAACACTCATTACCATTGTTTCCCGATAGTTTCCTGACAGATGGAGCCAGGCTTCCTTTGAGCTTTTGTGCTCAAGGTGTCAGTGTGCACGTCTAGTTGTTATCGGAGCTCGACGTATGTGCTAATATTAATAACGGCTGGCTGACGGTAGCTTCATCGAGAGCTCTAGGAAAAGAGAAGCCTACAGCAATTCATTAAGTTGTGATTGCATTGGCCTAATCCATGCTGTTCCTACACAAGCGATGTTGAGTGTTTAACTGAAAAAGGGGAGTCTCTGCGATTATTGCAATCATTTCTCAGATACAGACGAGTGAAAAACTAAACGAAAAACCTACAGCCGGGAGGCTCTGTTCCCTGTGCAGGGAATTTTCCTGGCATGGTTTGGGTCCACTTGTCCCCTAAGAGGGAATGGTTGCTGCAAATTATTACAAAGTTATTCTGACTGATTACCTTTATGATGTTCTGGCCTTTGAAGTCACCAGATCTCAACCCAGTTGAACACTTATGGGAGAGTTTGAACAGCGCTCGACACCACCATCATCAAAACACCAAATGAGGGATTATCTTTCCATGATCCATGATCTATTCCAAGGTGCACTAGAGCTGTTCTGGCAGCTCGCGGTGGCCCAACCCCTTAGTGAGGCACTTCATGTTGATTTTTCCTTTAATTTGTCACCCGTCTGTATGTAAGCAATGTTTATCTTCAGCCATCAGTTCTCACGAGCATGAGACAATATTTGTGTTATATTGTAACTTTTTGCCAGCAATGCAGAGTCTGTGGCCATGCAGAACGTCAAGCCTACTACATCATTGAAGGCCCCAGGCACTTTGGCCAGGCTCTCAGGATGATATTAACAATGAGAAATATCTCAGTTGTTTCCGAATCCCAATGATCCCCTCACTCTCTCAATTCTGCTATTAATCATTGCTAGTAAAAATAAAAATAAATAAATGATAGAATCATCAGGCCAAGGATATCATAATAGTCTTGATACCTTAATTTCCGCAACTAAGTAGTATTAAAGGGGCCATGGCAGATGTATACTCTTTCATAAGAAGGTCAAACCGATAATGGTAGGAAATAATTAATATTAAGGATGGGTCTTGTGCTCTGTTCCCATTAAGTTTAATGTACTGTGCCCCTGTGCACAGTTGAGCGAGGTTTCAAGGTTTTGCCAAAGTGTTTTTATTTGACCAGTTCCATAGAGTACAGACTAAATAACAAAGAACGGAAAATACATTATTGTACCTCATAGGAATTCAAACAAGGTAGGCTACATATTAACAAACATACATTAATAGAGCTCATGTATATTCTTATAAAAGGTCCCTAGATATTGCCTGTGAGGTAGATTTGCCTGTCAGTACTAATCTAATTGTCATCTTTATCTCACGATAAGGACAAATGGTGACTGTTTAAACTGACATTAGGAAATTAAATGTCAAAGGTAATTTAAATGCAAATTGAATTAACTGTACTTTCTTGCTGATTGCCTAGTGATTGCTTGGCAGTATTTTTGAACCAAGCCTCGATGTTTATTCTCTAGTTTATGGATACTTGTAGCACATAGGTTTTCCCTGTATTTTATATCAGTTTTTACCATGCACATATTTTGCACATAAAATGTTCAAGCTGCATTTTCCAGTTAATTTAAGACATTGGGATGATAAGAAAACCATATGAACTCTGATAAACTGTAAAATCAAAACACAGACTCACAAATTAGCCAGCTCAAAGCAAGCAATCTCATGTTTAAGAAATGTGCAATCTTGAAAGCATGGTATTTTTGATACTTACTTATCTAGAATACTTAATGTAAGAAAACACAATCGTTTTCATTGTCATTAGTCCTCATTGAAATGTCTTTGTATTTTAACAAATAAAGGTAGAAAATACCAATACGAATGAATAGCCATAATGTAAATTCCAAAGCCCGATAACTTTGCCTTATGGTGTACAGTATGTTTAATAATAGTATTATTTAATAACAATAAAGGAATGATGTATCTCAAAACGACTCTATTAAATTCAGTTTTAATGAGTGTACTTGTAGTATACCATAAGATGTCTCAGTGGTCTCCTTGGTATTTTTAAAATCTTTCATAAAGCAGCTGTATCACAAGGAAATATAAGTACGTCCCATAGTCTCACAGCTGATAAAGTATTTTCCCCCCATTACCATCAGTAGAGCTGCATACTCATCAGAGAGGAAAGAGAAAGAGAGAACACCGCAAACAATACATTTGATGCCAGCAATCTCTCGGTCTACAGACGGAATAAGGAGTGTTTGCGTTTGGTGAATATTCATGAGATACCAAGTGTCAGGGAGAGTAGAAAGGAGTTGTTTGCGTTGTAAGCAATCAACAGCATGTTTTTTGGGGTTTTTTTTTAAGTTCACGATTCTAATTACAAAATAGCAATGTTGGATACACATTGTGAGAAGTTATAAAAAAAAGTGTTTCTTAATGTTGGAGGAGTTTAAGAAGCTCACTGCCAATTGTTGGGGAAATCCACACCGGGTGGGCTTAACACTTTGACGTTATCAAGGCTATGAGTAACATTATTCTACATTATATCCTGACATGGTTGCTATGCTGATGTAATTCTCACATCATTCTTTGTCATTCAACTCTATGTAGCCATTTAATGTGGCTAGCAATCTGATTGGCCAGCAGGTTGTCATGGATTTTCTACTGAGCACCAGTTAAGTGCCATGCCCTTCATTGAATGGAAACTGCAATTTTGCAGATTTCTAAATTAAATTTAAAAAAAAAGTATATATATGACTGAGGGAACACAAACAGAGAAAAAGGGGGAAATGAAAAAAGTTTGAGGAAAATGTAAATGTAGAATATAATAGGACATTTAAATACATTTATTATTTTCTATTATTTTTAATCTTTGTCTCCCCCCCCACAATTCTAGTTCCTTTTCATATTCCCTATCTTTGTTTCCTTTTTTAATGCTGGCGTTCCAATACAATCACTTCCCCATAGACCGGAAATGGAGATTAATGCCTCAAGGCCCAGTTGTTATTGACTGGTCAAACCCAGAAAATTTTTATCAATGGAAAGGGTCAGCAGTTTTAAATTTACGTGAACATAAAAAAAAAAAAATAGGACTTTATAGAGATCATATTGGTGCCGCTTATTTCAACTGGCTAATATAACTGGAATAGAGAAGGGGCTAGGATGAGTAAGAATCTGGTGGTTGAATTATTGCAAGCAGTCAGCAGATAGTTTCCTTGCTGTTTTAGAGTTTGTGTTTTCAGTTGATCCATCAGCCAGTCGATGGTCCACGTTATCTGCGGTTACATTCTTGAGTTTATAACACTTCACTTCTATTTTGAAACACGTATGAAGGAATAACTTGTGGCTATGTTCTTAAAAAAAATGAATCATTCATTAAGGAAAATGTTTCATTTCAAAAGGAGTTCACCCTCTCCCTGTGTCTCTATCTCCAGCTGCTCTCAGACCGGGCATGCCCCAGCATGCCGTAAATTGGTGCTGAAACCTGGGAGCGGGAGGGTACGAGAGGCAGGAATAAAGATGGTCCCAGCCATGAGGGCCTCAGGCAGGATCGTGCTATGGGTGCTGGAGCAGGAGGGTGTACGCCTTATGCTAAATTAAAAGAAAAGAAAAAAAACCCTTCCAAAGAAAATCACGCTTTTCGCCACCACATAACTCAAACCTTCCTTTTTTATGCAGCCCTTTACTGGGTTTTTAAAAGCCCTTTAATCATTAGCACCTGAGTGTGATGTCCCCCCAACTTGGCTGGTCATTATCCCTTTTTGGGGATTTTCCCTGGGGTGTGGCTCCCGGCTGCCTGTCACAGAACACAAGAGAAAACCTGTCAATGACGTAACTCTGTCCATTGACAGCAAATGATCAACAGCTCCCAGAAAACAAGTGCACTCGGGAATGGTAGCACTGGGATATAAATACAAAATTCCAATTACAAAGCTGGTGTACGTGTCATGGGGACAGAATCTCAATCATGACAGAACCTTAATTCATCGGCTGTCATTGGCTGGGGAAATAGAGCGAAAGCGCACTCATTCATCCACACCTGCCCCTTGTTTGGACCGGTTGCTTCTATTTTTATGTTCTTCCACAGTCAATCTGGCATGGATGTATGTCTGGATATTCATCTTCCAGGCGACTGTAAGTCAGACAATTCACGAGGGCCTTGTGATTGAATCAATAGATATTTCAGATGCATCATGTACATTTCCTTTTTGGTGCGCAGCCAAAATGGCAACCGATCTGAAATGGTCAGTTATAACATTATTAATGACATTATCAGGTATAATTAAACATATGGGACATAAGTTCATTTAACTGAAAATATTGAAAATGTTTTGCAACTGTTATGCAGATACATTTTTACACAAGTTTTTACTAAGAACAGATTTCCGTGGCGAAATTTTTATTGTGAAATAAAATTCTGTATGCAAATTTGTTTATTGAACAGAAACAATTTTGTCACAACATTGTCCTGACACCATAGAAATAATTGTAAGCTCTTATGAGTTTTATTTTTAATTCTCTAAATAATAAATTACATAATACACTGCTGATTTTAGCAGTTATGAGCGCACAGCCGTATATCAATTTGATGTGAGAGAAGATCTTGTTTAATGCTCTAGATTTGCCCATGATTTTCTCTCACACTGAAAAGATTTTTTTAAAGAAACACCGTAAAAATTCACCAAACGTAGATTTGTAGATTTTGCAGGCAAATGTGAATATTTACATCTCACAAATTCTGCGGCTAATGTGTACATCTGAATTTTCACTGAAGCCAGTAAAGATGCGTGGCTAATGGGTAGCATGGCTCTAAGACCTAACTTCAAATCCAGAGCCCTCTACTCTGACTACTGCTCCACATCGCTGCCCTTGAGCCAAAATGAGGCCCTTGACTCTCCCATCACAAAATAGCATACATGTGGCTGAGTTCGCTGTAAATAGGCAGTCCTATTAGCAGGGCTACTGGAGAGAATCTGAAATATGCTACAGCTGGTTGTAACCTAGAGGAGGAAATTAATTATGAGTTTTGTGAAGATTTAAGCTCTGTCCAAATCTGATTCGATGGGACTCGTTTATTTATTTTCTTGGGGTAAGTTAAAAATGTATACTTTTTCATCTTGTCAGCGTTGAGCAAAGGAAATCAAAATTTACATCTCAGTGTGCACGGAGCTGGAGAGAAGCCACGGCCCTAAAATACACAATGGGCTGGTTTCCACTTACAAGACCACGTAATGCTATGTGAATTAGCTCAGGGAGTTGTGTGGAGAGTTTACAATTAGTGGAGCATGGACGGCCTGACAAATAGCCCTGCTCACAGAGACGGATGAGCGATGCATTCAGATGCGGGGAACTCAATGTGGTTTGCGTGGTCCAATCCCTGATCTGAGTGTGAAGTATTGAAAAAGAAAGATTCCATCCAGGCTGTGGCACAGGAGAGGCCCCTGGTACACTGTTTGATATCAATTTGCCTTCCCGGCCTTACGACCGAGCACTCTAATACATTTAATTGGATCACAGTAAGGATACCACAGAATGCGAGAACAGTTTAATTGAATTGATTGAATAGTACTGCCTGTCAGACATTGTTTTCAATGTCAAAGAGTGTAATGATGAATTCTTCATGCTCCATTTTCTCCTAATGAGAATTTTATTTATTCATATACTGGATATCCCAAAATGTATCAGATTCTTTCCATTTCGTTTCCCTCTTGTTTTTCATTATAAATATATGGCTACAGACAATGTGAATTTAATATTATTTGTTATATTTCACAGTCTTTGTCGTTTCGTCCAGGTTGTGGATTTTTTCATAAACAGAACAATGTAATGATCAGCTGAAAAGCAATCGTTGACATGGCACCTGTAATGCATTTATCTTTTACTGAGCAGGTAAACTATAGGTTTACTATATGCATTTGCTTAAAATGACACGCTTGTTAGAGAGCATAACTTACCTCTTTACTCTTTCTCACTGCTAAAAGCTATTGGGGTATAGGTATTCATTGCTGATGTTAGCCGTTTTAAACACATAATTTACCTCATACTTTATTCTTAATCTCCAAATGTAAGATATGTAAATATATATCCTCTGCCGTTCAGTCCTTTGTGTTGTCAATCAAAGCCCAAATATAACTTATATAACTAATTGACAGTATTGATGGCATTTGTTAAGTTAAATTTTAGCATTTGTGTAATACTTAATTCATATAACCAGTGTACAAGATTCACGAATCCATGCTGTTCTTCAAAATTATGTTTGTAAAAAAAAATGTTTTTCTAATTATATTTGTTTTTCAAACTTCAAATGATCACCGGAACCAAAGAAATACATTATGTCCTTAACAATGCCAACCACCTGTCATAGCTTTAATAAAGTAATAAACTTAACATTAACTTATATCAAATGCATTTCTACCCCTTTCCCAAGGAAAGTTTAATCATCAATATAGAATCATTATTGCCAAATTAGTCATTTGTCTTTGATGTAATTTGGACTTGCTGCTACACTGTGTGCATATCAATAGGTAACTGCAATGACCTTCCTTGTCCCTGCTGAGAGAAATTGATTCTTGGCTCTGCTAAAAAAGCTCTGGTACAGTAGTATATATATACATTTGAAAAAGCATTGATTACACATTCAATCTCAGCGGTGCAACTTGTGTACCATTTTTTTATTTCAGTCATCGTTAGGCATCGGTAGTAACCGTGATTTAGCAGGTTTCAGAATTCCACTCATATTCATAAGCATGTGCAGTGATTAGAGAGCCACCTGTTTACATGGATTTTTTTTTAAACATGCTGTGTTTTTGATGCCATATCGAAAACACCCCGTAGCCATGATAAATGATTTTATAAAAATTATAGGATACACCCAGTTCCACTACAGAAAATAATGATCTTGGTCTGCTACTGCCTGGTTAGCATATCACCTGTCAACCATTTTGTAAACTAAAGCAACCGCTTTAAAGACACAGATGTCATTATGCCATGAGTGTATTGTGAGGCCAGAGGATCTTGTGTGTGTGAGTGCGTGTATGTGTGTGTGTGTGTGTGTGTGTGTGCGTGTGTGCGCGTGTGTCTGTGTTTGTGTGCGTGAGTGTGAGGGTG